>CATIWM010084890.1:0-12834 GCA_949671775.1 Mallotus repandus | reverse complement strand
TTCTTTATGTGTTAAAAAAGTTTTTGAAATCTGGTTTTTCAATTAAACTTGTATAACTTGAGAAATTCTAAATTGAGTTAGACCTGCTCAAACTGTTCCTGTGCAGTACACATATATGAATTAAAAAAACTCACCATTTATTGTACAGAGCATATATTAAGCTAATTTTTTGATAAGTTATAGCCCTATATGTATAGTTTTGTATAAAAATTGAATCAGGTAATTTTGAGTTGTGTGGTGAGAGTTATTCACCCTCAGGTCTAGTAAGGTCAAGCTGTCTATCAAGAAATAAATATGAATAAATGTTAGGCTTACACATATAAAGAATATATCTGAATTATATACAAAACATATCCTAATTGTATACTAAACATAAGCATTCATTGTAGATATATTTTTAATTAAATATATGTCATATTTTAGGATCTCAAAATATTGCTGAAGCTTGAGAGGGTGACACAAATTATCCATAAAGTGTTTGTTATCTAAAGAGGTGAGTATATACATTAATTGGATTCTAATGTGCAATTGTGTGATTATGTGATTATAAATGTGAAATTTGTGCTATGTGGATATATGACAATTGATAAATTTATGATTGCGATAATTACTTGTTATACAATTGCACTTGATCATTTGCATATGGATATAAGAGAATGTTGTTACCAGCTTGACTAATACTTGCAAATCACTTGGAAAATATTAATGATCAAAGGATATCACTTGATTCACTTGTTATATGCTGGCCATCAAAATCAATTATCACTTGTTTCACTTGAACCCGGGTGCAGTATTGTCTAGCAAGGTCACAACAAATAAAAGGAACCAAAGCATATGCATATGTAATATTTGAATTTTATATTTATTTTGTGAGATGTTTGAAATGTTTATTAAATAAGCCTTTAGAATTTAATTGATGTTTATATTCATTGAGTCGCGACTCACCAAATTTCAATTATTTTTCCATCTTAAGAAGTATAGTGTTGGGCCATTTTGAAGCATGAAGCATGGTAGTTAAAGCATGGAGCATAGGTTGTCAGCCGAACCTATACTCTTACTCTCTCTCTCCTTGTAGCATACATATGTTCACTAGTTAATGTAAATGTTTGTATGTGTGTATGGATATACATGAATGTGTGTATAATAACTACATATTAACAAATGATGCTTTATAATAAAAATATGAGATATCATCTTGTGTAATAATAGTACATGTATAGGGTGTTACATTTTAATTGGAATCAGAGTAGGAATAGGTTTCATGAGGGATAAGCATATTAGCATAATAGAACATGGGCATTTATATACATTATCATATAATATATCCTTATATGTCTATAAGGTATCCATAAGGAGAGAGGAGACGGCCGAATTGCATTCCATGGCAGCATCACATCAACCACCACGAGAACAACCTATTGATAGGGTTGGATCTCCTGCACGACATGCACCTCATGAACAAATACATCTTGAGCAACATGAACAGGAAGTACAGGGACTACAGGAGTATAAGGAGAAGAGATATGATAAACTAAGAAAACAGGGTGCAGTTGATTTCTTTGGCACTATAGATCCTTCGGTTGCAGAAACATGGCTAAAAAGGACATAGAGAGTTCTAAATCAGATGAGATGCACACCAGAAGAAAAGTTTGACTATGCAGTATCATTATTACAAGGGGATGCATATGCTTGGTGGGAAATTGTACCTGGCAGTAATGTTCAGCCTCCAGTTCTTACATGGGATGATTTCCTTTGTGAGTTTAGCAATAATTACATTGCAGAAGTGTATAAAGATGATAAAAGAATGGAATTCTTGAATTTAAAGTAAGGGATAATGATCGTGGCTGAATATAAGGTGAAGTTCAATCAGTTGTCTCATTATGCTTCTTCATTGGTAGCTACTAATAAAGATAAATGCCGAATGTTTGAGGAAGGATTGAGATATGAGCTCAGAGAAAAGATTACTCCTGTAGACCTAGAGAGTTATGCTAAGCTAAAGGCAGCCGTAATTAGAGCTGAGAAGTTAGTAAAAGAAGGGTCAGAACTGCGAACAAAAAGGGGATCATGTGATATTGTAGAAGGTTCCAGTAGGAAATAAGGTAGACGTAGAGGATACATACCGCCACAGCCTAGTACAAAGGATGGAAATTTTAATTATAGAAGCAGGGGATTTGGAACTCCATCTTTTGCAGGTAGAGGCTAGAGTCACATTGTGGCACAAAGATCTGCATATGTACATTGTGGGAGACAACATAGTAGAGAATGTAGAAAACTAACTGGCGGGTGTTTCTTTTGTGGATCTCTTGATCATATGCTCAGAGACTATCATAAAAAGACTAGAGTGACAGGGGATAGTAGAAGCAAAGTTATATCAAACCTACAGTGGGAGTTTCAGCAACAAGTGGAGTTGGAGCAACATCTAGTAGGGGCAGAGGTAGAAGTAGAACAACTACAGCTATAAGAGGTATGAGTAGATCAGAAGGTCAAAGTTTTAGACCTTAAACACAAGCCAGGGTGTTTGCCATGACCAAACAAGAAGCTATTGATGCTCTAGAAGTTGTCACAGGTAAAATTCTTGTCCATGGCTTAGAAGTTTATGCATTAAATGATCCTAGCTCCACACATTCATTCATATCATTATACATGGCATCACGATTATGTAAAAAGCATGAACCTTTAGGTTTTTATCTACATATGGGTACGCCTTTGGGAGAAATAATGGTGGCGAATAATATATATCGTGACTGTCCAATTTGTATTGATAAAATTGAGTTGGAAGCTAATCTGATATTGATGCCACTTTGTGAATTTAATGCAATAGTGGGGATGGATTGGTTGACTAAACATTATGCAATAGTGAACTATTCTACTAAAGAGGTTATTATAAAATCTCCACATCAAATAAGGGTTATGTTTTTAGGGGAAAGAAAAGTTATACCTGCATTTTTAATTTCTGCTGTAAAAGCTTTTAAAATGGTTAGAGGTGGTTGTGAAGCTTATTTAGCACATGTGATGGATACCATAACTACTAATAATTTGCTTGAAAGTATTCTAGTAGTACAGGAATTTCCATATGTGTTTCTAGATGACTTACCGGGTTTGCCACCTGATAGAGAAGTAGAATTCATAATTGAATTAATACCGAGAGAAGCACCAATATCCATTTCACCGTATAGGATGGAACCAGTTGAACTGAAAGAATTAAAAACTCAGTTGCAGGAACTACTTGATAAGGGGTTCATTAGGCCTAGTGTGTCACCTTAGGGTGCTCCAATACTATTTGTGAAAAAGAAAGATGGGACAATGAGGTTGTGTATCGATTATAGGTCGTTGAACCGAGTCACCATGAAGAACAAATATCCTTTACCCAGAATAGATGATTTGTTTAATCAATTGCAAGGAGCTCAGGTGTTTTCCAAGATTGACTTAAAATCAAGCCATTATCAACTTAAAATTTCAGAACCAGATGTACCAAATAGTGCATTTCGAACCAGATACGAACATTATGAATGCTTAGTGATGCCTTTTGGTTTAACCAATGCACCAGCTGCATTCATGGCTCTTATGAACAAGGTATTTTAACCTTATCTGGATAAGTTTGTGATTATGTTCATTGATGACATATTGGTTTGTTCAAGAAACAAAGAGGAGCATGAACAACATTTGAGAACTGTGCTACAAACCTTAAAGGAAAAGCAGTTATATGCTAAACTGAGTAAATGTGAATTTTGGTTAGATCATGTGGTATTTTTGGGACATGTAGTTTCTGGACAGGGCATAGAAGTGGATCTAAAGAAAATATAAGCAGTAATAAAATGGGGAACTCCAAGGAATGTTGCAGAAGTGAGAAGTTTCTTAGGATTAGCTGGGTACTATCGTCAATTCATTGAGGGATTTTCTCTGATAGCCAGCCCTTTAACAAAGTTACTGCGAAAAAATATTGCATTTGAATGGTCTGAAGCATGTCAGAAGAGTTTTGATGAATTGAAAAATAGATTGACAACTGCTCCAGTATTAACTATCCCTACAGGTACAAGAGGATTTGTAGTTTATAATGATGTTTCTCATCAAGGTTTGGGATGTGTGTTAATGCAACATGGCAAGGTAATTGCATATGCATCTAGACAGTTGAAGCTTTATGAATTATCTTATCCAGTACATGACTTAGAGCTTGCTGTTGTTGTGTTTGCTTTGAAAATATGAAGACATTACCTGTATGGAGAAACATTGCAGATATTTACTAATCATAAGAGTCTGAGGTACTTACTGAGCCAAAAAGAGTTAAACATGAGACAGAGGCGATGGTTAAAATTGTTAAAGGGTTATGACTGCATAATTAAATATCATCCAGGAAAGGCAAAGGTGGTAACTGATGCTTTGAGAAGAAAATCAAGCAGCAGTATGGCTAATTTGTGGGTACTTTCACTGCCTTATTTAATTTAGCTACGAGCTATGAATATGAAACTAAATTTGCAAGAAAATGGGGTATTGGTTGCTACTTTACAAGTTAGACCAATATTGCGAGATAGAATTAAAGTAGTGCAAAACAAGGATCCTCATTTATAAGAAAAGATTGAGAAAGCAAGACAAGGAGAGAACAAAGAGTTTAACATTCAAGTTGATACTTTGATGATGGGGTCACGTATTTATGTCCCGGATATTAACAACCTACGCCGAGAAATTTTGGAGGAGGCACATAATGCTCCATATGCTATGCATTCGGGAATAACTAAAATGTATAACACTTTACGGCCATATTATTAGTGGCCTAGAATGAAGAGAGATATGGCTCAATATGTTTCAAAATGTTTGACATGTCAACAAGTTAAAGTAGAGCACCAAGCACCAGTTAGGAAGTTGAAACCACTGACAATACCAGAATGGAAATAGGAAAGAATAGCGATGGATTTTGTGTGTGGATTGCCAAGAACTCCCAAAAACAAAGATGTTATATGGGTGATCATTGATCAATTGAATAAGTCAGCACACTTTTTACCTATTCGATGGGGTAGTTCACTAGAATACTTGGCCAAGGAGTATGTGAATGAAATTGTTAGATTGCATAGGGTACCAGTATCTATTGTGTTAGATAGGGATCCACGATTTACATCTCACTTTTGGAAGAGTTTGCATAAAGCTTTGGATACCAAATTGAATTTCAACACTGCTTTTGATCCACAGATAGATGGGCAATCTGAAAGAACAATTTAGAAACTTAAAGATATGCTTCAAGCTTGTATATTAGAATTCAAGGGAGCATGGGATGAGTATATCAGCTTAATGGAGTTTGCATATAATAATCAGTATCATAGTAGTATTCAGATGGCACCATACGACGCATTATATGGAAGAAAATGTTACAGTCCTATTTATTGGGATGAAGAGGGAACTCATGTATTAGAAGGGCCAGAGATAGTACAAGACACCATAGATAAAGTAAAGCTAATCAAAAGCGGACTTAAAGCAGTATAAGATAGACACAAGAGTTATACAAATCAACATAGGAGAGAAATGAAGTATGAAGTGGGAGAGAAAGTATTCCTTCGAGTTTCACCATGGAAATGGGTAATTTGATTTAGCAAGAAAGGAAAACTAAGTCCTCGATACATAGGGCCATATGAAATTCTTGAAAGAATTGGTCCATTGGCTTATAGATTAGCACTACCACCAGAAATGGCTCAGATCCATGATGTGTTTCATGTGAGTATGCCTAGAAGATATCGATCTGATCCCACACATATACTTAAAAATGAAGAAGTAGAAATTGCCGATGATTTAAGTTATGTTAAAGAACCGATAAAGATCATTGGTTATAAGATAAAACAGTTAATGAATCGAGAAATTTCCTTGGTTAAAGTGTTGTGAAAAAATCATTCAGGAGAAAAAGCCACATGGGAAACCGAAGAAAACATGAAACGAGAATATCCTTACTTGTTTACAGGTATTAAATTTCGAGGATGAAATTATTATAAGAGTGGGAGAAATGTAACATCCCTATCTTCACCCATTATTAGTATTATATGAACATATGCATCATGAAATCTTTCATTTGAACATGTGCATTTCACATGCATAACATATCATATATGTGAAAATGTAGAATATGACATAAGATGACTTATGTGGTTTATTTTCTAGAAATAAAAATAAAGATAGCACAATTATAATAATAAGAATAAAATAATAATAATAATAATTATTATTATATAAGATATTTTGATATGTATGGAGTTGTCTTTGTCTTGTATAAAAAACTAGAAAATTCTACTTGTCCACCTTAATCCATAGGTCTCTTGACATTAAAATAATAATAATAATAATAATAATAAATGAATAAATAGGGAAAGGAGGGCTGGAACGTAGAATTAGAAAAGAAAAAAAAAGTAAAGTAAGGAGAAGAAAAAGAGAAAGACAAGAAGAAGAAAGAAGAAAAGGGAAAAAATTCTAGGGTTCCTAATTTTGGCTAAGGTAAGTGATTTTATCTTAATTTGTTATGTAATTATTCCATCTTAATATGTTTATCATGATAATTAGAAGGAATTAAAAAGGAAAAATAGGTTAATTGAAGATGAATTAAAAAAGAAAATAGGTTAATTGATTTAGAAGATGAATATGATTCTTATGCTGAATATTCTGGTTTTCAGCTGAAGTTTGTGCTCTAATTTTTGTGGTCATAGAAGAAGAATTAAGAGAAAAACAAAACATAAAACTTGTATATTTATGTCTGATCTTCATGTCTGCAAAAGGGTTTTATGAAATAACAAGTATGTGAAATTATATGGAAGTTCATTTGGGACTGGTTTGGGTAACTGTTCCAGTAGGGTACCTGATGTTAATTAATTATTTTAATGATGTTAAAGACTGAATTAGACAAAGTGATAAACATAAGATTTATTCCTTTATATATTATCTAATACCATGTGATGCATTTTTATGAAATAATATTTTTGTAATGAGAAATCGTCCATAGAGTGAGACTGGTTCTGCTTGCTATATCTACAGGCAGTCCGGTGTTCCCCAATTAATATAAGAACCTTAGAGGCTGAATTAGATGAAGTATAAAACATGAAAATTGTTCCTTTATGTGTTAAAAAAGTTCCTAAAACTTATTTTGCAATTTAACTTGTATAACTTGAGAAATTCTAAATTGAATCAAACTTGCTCAAACTATTCTTGTACATAGCACATGTCTGAATTCAAAAATTCACCATTTATTGTACAGAGCATTTATTAAGCTCATTTTTGGATACGTTATGGCCCTATATGTCTAGTTTTGTATAAAAATTTAATCAGGTAATTTGGAGTTGTGTGGTGAGAGTTATTCATTCTCAGGTCTAGTAAGGTCAAGCTGTCTATCAAGAAATAAATATGCATAAATGTTAAGCTTACACATATAAAGAACATATCCGAATTATATATAGAACATATCCTAATTGTATAATAAACATAAATATTCATTGTAGATATATTTTTAATCAAATATATGTCATAGTTTAGGATCTCAAAATATTGTTGAAGCTCGTGAGGGTGACAAAAATTATCCATAAAGTGTTTGTTATCTAAGGAGGTGAGTATATACATCAATTGGATTCTAATGTGAAATTGTGTGATTATGTGATTATAAATGTGAAATTTGTGCTATGTGGATATATGACAATTGATAAATTTATGATTGTGATAATTACTTGTTATACAATTGCACTTGATCATTTGCATATGGATATAAGAGGATGTTGTGACCAGTTTGACTAATACTTGCAAATCACTTGGAAAATATTAATGATCAAAGGATATCACTTGATTCACTTGTTATATGCTAGCCAGCAAAATCAATTGTCACTTGTCACTTATTTCACTTGAACCCGGGTGCAGTATTGTCTAGCAAGGTCACAACAAATAAAAGGAACCAAAGCATATGCATATGTAATATTTGAATTTTATATTTATTTTGTGAGATGTTAGAAATGTTTGTTTAAATAAGCGTTTAGAATTTAATTGATGTTTATATTCATTGAGTCACGACTCACCAAATCGCAATTATTTTTCCATATTAAGAAGTATAGTTTTTGGTCGTTTTGAAGCATGAAGCATGGTAGTTAAAGCATGGAGCATAGGTTGTCGGCCGAACCTAGACTCTCACTCTCTCTCCTTGTAGCATACATATGTTCACTAGTTAATGTAAATGTTTGTATGTGTGTATGGATATACATGAATGTGTGTATAATAACTATATGTGAACAAATGATGCTTAATAATAAAAATATGAGATATCATGTTGTGTAATAATAGTACGTGTATAGGGTGTTACACATAGTGCACTTGATTTTTGAATTTCCAAATGTAGAGCATTCCCTCTTTCAAATAATAATCTAGTGTAGCAAAAATATATTACATCAGTATTAGAAATATCCAAATAAAACAAACCAAAAACAAGATATAGACAGCTATCAATGTTTCAAATCACATTGATCAAAAGAAGAAAATAAGGAAATTAATAATTGTCAGAGGTGTTGTTGAATTCTTGCAAAAAAAGAATTTGGATTAAAGGAAGAATCAGGGTCAAATTGCAGAAAAACCTCACCCAGGATACAAAAGCCTACCCACCATAGAACTATTAATTATCAAATAACCCAAATTATGACATATTCAAACAAGTTTAGAAGCCAAAATAGCGACACATAAGTTCAAATATATCATAATAAAAAAATAGCTGAGTGAAGAAACTTGTATGATCCAGAGTGGATTCAAAGTAGCATAGAACACACTCATTAACTTCACCAAGGGAAGATTGCAACTTAACCAAGTGAGCCATCAGCTCCTTTGCTACACTTGCATCAACATTCTTCAAGAAGAGGGCGAACCATTACATTAAAAAAAATGAAGTTCAAAACATGGTGGGATATTAATAGCCTAATCAAACAAAGTAGAGAATAACTTTGCTACACAAGCATTAGCCTAAAAAAATTAATTTGATGAAAAATTTAATTATCAAAACTTGTAAAAATTTTCTAAAATCTTACCCTACGAGGCAATAGAATACAATAAGAAAAGACAAGAAACCTTTGGTGCAAAGATACAATATTAAATATTACTATAATTGAACATTGGTGAAAAAGAATATTAAACATTTGGCGGCCAAAATGAATAAGCAAAGTAGTTGTCAATTGCTAAAACAACCATATAAAGCAAGAAAAAAATAAATGGTACCTCCACAAGAGGGAACAAACATCCCACCAAGCATGACACAAGCTTGGTTTTTTTCCTTGTACTCCTAGTAACAACTCAAATTAAAACAAAAATTACATATTAGCATCACCAAATTGTTTTAAAGCTGACCTTTAATGTATCCCAGTGACCAACTCATATTAGTTAGATATTAGCATAGCCAAACCATTCTTTTAAACAACCTTCATAAAGCAAATAAGTGATAATACAACATATGTATATCATGATAACAACATATAAGATTCAAAACATATTCTATGCATTGATCTCCCAATTCATAATCGAATTTTCTCCTGATTTCCTCGTATCTTCAGGATACTAAAGTATGATAGTACACGCAATACCTTAATAGCCAAATCACTCAAAATTTATAGTGAAAACTTACAAAAGCTTAAAAAAAGAAAAATCCATAAACTCTTCTAGTGGAACTAAGCAAATAATTCAAAGAACTAACCCATACTGATTAGCTCATAAAATTTAGGTATTCATGGAACTAATAAAACAATTAAAAGAACTAAGAAAAATATAAAGAGCCCAGAAGGGTTAAATAGTTACCCGGTGACTGAGGTGAGAAGAAAAGAGGCAATAATGCACCAACCAGTGATGGCAATGAAATGAAAGAAATAAACTAAACTCACCCGTGCCCCAACAAGAATTGAAAAGAATAAACCAAGAGTTACATAATATAGACACTGAAGACACATTATATGTGCTACTATTAGCCATGGATCCCATATTATTGCCCCATAAAACATCTCTAAACCCTAATCTTCCTAATTCCTACACCCTCCAATTTTTTTAAAAAAAATCAAAGCTTTCTTGAGAAAAAAAATCAAATTGCTTATCAAAAAAAACCCATAAAAAAATAAAATTCTCACCCAATTTTGTAAAGAATTAGATTTTAAAAAAATAGGTAGTGAAGATTGTGGAAACAGATAGTAGATGGAATCCGGTTGGATCCGAGAGGACACCAATTGATAGGAACTGAATTCTCCAAACAAAGAGAATTGAAAAAAGAAATATTGTAAAGAAGAAGAAGAAGAAGAAGAAGAAGAAGAGAGCATAACATTTCCAATTAAATTACCCACGACATCAAATCAAAAACCCTACAAAAGCAAGAACACCCAAGAAAGAAAATTGAAAACCCAACTCAAATCAAAACAAAATTAAACTAAAAAAAGAAAAGAATCATCTTGATCACTAATACCTGAAGAAACAGATAAACAATCAATATTACATTACAGAAATAAACACTTTATTTCTTTCGATTTATTGGATCAAGAAGTCAATAATTTGAAACTTGGAGGAGATTTGTTTTTGGATTGGAGATGAATATTACAAAATATAAAATTAAAAAAAAAGGTTTTAAGGGATAAAGAGTATTGGAGGATAAGAGCTTTATGAAAATGAAAATAGAGCATAGAGCATTAATGGACGTTGATTTCCAACACAAATTTTGTTGCATCCAACACTTCAAAAAAAAAAAGGCAAAACAGTAAAGTTAAATTAATCATAAATGCAAAAAAGTTAATATTTACCTTATTTATACCCATTTTATCCTTTCTATCTGGATAGATTCTATCCTTTTATCACTATTCAAAATTAAAATCAGCAAACCTCAAAAAAATTTATTCATTGCAATTGTGTTTTTAAAAGATATAATATGAAGAATATTTTTTCTACTTTTATCAATGGAAATCCTGATACAGGAATGAGGAAATCGACCTGCTGATTGGGTAGCAAAGTCCAAAGTCCTTATTAAATGCTACCTCACCAGTGGATTGATTTTATCATTATCATGTTACTTTAAATCATCTTTGTAATTTAGATTTGGATTAATATAATTATCTTTTATTCTGACACAAAAATGGGGGTGTTTACATTGTTGTTGTTGCTAATTTTTTTTAAAAAAGAAAATATATATATTGTTATTGTTACTTATTTATAGTTTTTTATTTTCAATTTCTTCATGCCAATTCTTACAGGAATGTTAATAAATTAATCATATTAGCACTAATTAAATATTATTTTTGTTTTTTGAATTTAATTAATAAAAAATGTTATCAAATAATTAGTATACGTGTTTTTATAACTACTAGTCGTCAACACATTTTGATATAATTATTAAGTAATTTTAATAAATTAAAAACTACAAATTAATCAAATATAAAAGTGAAAGTTTAGAAAGTTATTATAATAATTTTATTTTAATTTTTATTAAAAATATATATTTTTAATATGTATAGTAATAATAATAATAATAATTAAATACATAAAATAAAAAATATATAATATAATTTATAAGTTACACATTTTTATTTATGTTAAATAAAAATAAAAATATGTTTTTAATTGAATAAAAGGTGTATGTATTAATTAATTAAATTAAAAGACATGAGAATAATGTTTTAGATGTAGTATAAGTAAAGTGTTTTACATAGAATAAAATATATGTATTTTAAAATAAAAATTTATATAAAGAGAAAAAGTTAAGGTAATTAAATAGCTTAAAAATAAAATATATAACATTAATTTTATTTTCCTTAATATTCATTGCCATTATTTTTAAATATAATAGGATTTGTGTTGAGAATTATTAAATTATTATTGGAGTATGTATAATAGTGTTTTAGTTTAAAAAATTTAAAATTAAAATTTCTAATGGTTTAGAAAAAATGATTGAGTGATTTCAAATAAAAAAATACTTATTATATAAATACTTTTAAAATTTGAGTAGTATTGGAATATGTATATTAATGTTTTAGTTAAAAAATAATACTAAAAAACTATAATAAATATTTTATTAATAATAAAAATTAGAATTTTTAATGGTTTGACACATTAATTTTTTAAAGTGAATACTCAAATATAAAAATAAGCCCTTGTTGGTTTAATTCCATCAAGGAATTTATTCCAAATAATTCATTTGCAAATGAATTTTTATTAATGAAGTGTGTTTGGTTCAAATGAATAGTTTCTGAAATTCATTTCAAATGAATTCCATATTTTATTACATTGTGTTTGGTATCAATCTAGAATTTAAGTTAATTTTGATTTTGGTCAAAAATACCTTTCTAAATAAATTATATTTTTACCTTTCTTTTTAATTTCATATTACATTATTAAAAGTGTGATTATTTAACATTCAAATTAATATTTAACTTCTTTTTAAATATTTATTTTTAAATTAATATTTCAATTTATAAATTTTTAATTTTTAATTCAAAATTCATTAAAAAATAAAATTATGATTATATAATATGCTTCACCACAAAATAATATTTAAAAAAATTAAATATTATTGTATTAAACTATGAGCAGAGGGCGTATTAAATTTGCCATTTACAAACTTGAAATTCTTTGGGCTAGCAAGGACAATAGGCTTATGTTTTCAATTTTCACACTACCAAAATAAGTTGGACCTTTCCATAAATATACTAAAAATTAAGAAAAAATTTAAAAATATTATTGACTTAAAAAATTTTTAAAAATATTTTTTCTAATTTTTTTCAAATATAGTTCACTCCTCTTATCATCCTTATTTTTATGGTTGTTTTTTTTTTCAATATTTTTTTCCTTTTTACTGATTTTTTCAATTTTTTTTTTACT
>CATIWM010084799.1:0-20036 GCA_949671775.1 Mallotus repandus | reverse complement strand
GTTTCTTACAAATTTTATTCTTTTGTTTTTTTATTATTTGCAATTTTATTTCTATTTACTTTTTTTCATTTGATTTTCTTTGTTTGTTTGTTTATTTCTTTTTATTTTGATATCATTATTTCACTTCCTTTGTTTATTATTTTAATTTATTCTAATATTTTTATTTTTATTCTTTGTGTTTTATGTTTATGTGATGATGGATGGGTAACATGAACACATGGAGAAAATTTATGGAGAATCCATAAAAACCCATAGAATGCCATGGATTTTTATTATGTACTTGAATTTAGTTTTTTAGGGTTTGGTTGTTTATTTTATTTTATGTTTTTTGGGGTTTGTACTTAATCAATTATTTTGTTTTGTAGATCATTGTAATAGCCCCATTAGTGGGATCATAGTGAAACCCTTTACTTTTATTGCTTTTTAAAAATTAATCAGTAAATAGGTTTATTTGGTAAACCCTAATTAAAATTAATGGTGGCCGTAGTTAATTTAGGTTGCATGTAAATTAAATTAGGGTTAGAAATCATTAGATGCATGTTTTAATTGATTGATTGATTTATTATTTTTATGTTTATTTTGTTTTAATTGTTTATTATTTTTGTGATTTATGTGTTTATACGTTTTTTATGTCATAAATGTTTATTTTATTTTATTAATTTTCATATTTTTATGTTTGTTTGTGTTTAACCTCGTAATTTTAGGTCTTAGGCTAATTAATTAGATTCACTTTATCTAATAGGTTTAATAATTTAATTAGAATTAGAATTTAATTAACTAATTTGATTTTTAGGCCCATAATTAAATTTAAAGTTTAGGTCAGAGATAATTTAGGCCCACTTAGTTAATTTAGACATAGGCTCACTTAAATTAATTTAATTTAATTAGCCCATTAACTTAATTCTCTTTCCATAATTTGTAGAATTAGGATCATATTAGATTAAAACTTGTAGATTTAGGCCCACTAATTAAAGCCTTTCATAATTTGTAAACTTAGGCCTATTTAAGAAATAAAATAAATAGACTTAGGCTCATTTAAATAAAATTGAGTAGGAATTAGACCCATTAGCTTTAGGTTTATTTGTAAATTAAAAGATGTAAATTTAGCTCACTTTAATTAAAAATATGCAGATTAGACTAACCTAGGGTTTATGTGCTTCGTATGAATGCATTTTGTATATGCTTTTTCATGATTGGTTGCCTTTGGGATTGATGGATGTTTAATTAGAGTTTTATATGAAATTGCATGCAATTAGAGGATAAGATAGTAATTCATAAAATAATTCTAAATGAACACGAGACTAAAAGAAGTTGGTATTCCGTATCCAGATTTCCTGGTTATGGTACTAGCTTGTATTAGAGAATCGAGTTACCACCACCTTCGATTTGTCCCAGTTATTACCTTGGGTGGCGACTCCTCATCTCCACGCCATGTCTTTGTGACAATGGTTAGTGTGTTCCCTAAAGCCCTGAGCTCAAACAGTGTCGTGGTTGCAATAAACTTGGACACACGCTAAACCCCACCATCTACAGAGGTCCTAGCTCAAATTCATGGACTCGACCTATAATTAACTGCTTCTGCCCATATTGCCTGCAACGTCGAGCGGGGTTGTAGAAAGTAGCAAAGTGGAGGCTGGCTACGGGAACACAATATGTGTAAGACCAAATAGTCATATGTTGTAATCTCCACCGAGGGCACATCCATTAGATCAAAGTATCAGGAAATGTAGCTAGCTAGCTCTGCACATCTTCCAGAATGGGGTAAAGTCTTCGAGTACGACAGTGTTTGGCTTTTAATGTGCAATGTCTCTGGAAGGCTCAAGCAACCTCAATTTTTCATGAAACCATGTCTGTCTAGTTTATAAATGAATAGAAATAATAGAAATATAGTAAGTGCAGAGAACAGAAAGAAGCTTACCTCCAGTAGCAGTGGACTTCTGAAAAATCATCTGGTTTCTGCAAAGTTGTCTAACCCGATGATGGTCTCTGCTAAGATAAGAGGAAAAGGGTTAAGACCCACTTCCACTTGATCCAGAATGTGGAGAATTTTTAAGTCACAGTTGCCAAAAGGGGAGACAAGCAGGAATTGAGCATACAGACATAGAGCCATCATCTGAGGCCAATACACCTCCTTGTTATCCATGGCTGCTACAACCTCTAGAAGAGAATCAATTTGAATCTCAATATCAAAAATATGATGATGCAAAAATTGGGGAGAAAAACTGAACATCTGAACCGAAGGAACTGCAATCTGATGAGTAGAATCCAATTGAGAGCCTGGGATGGCTTCAAATTCCTCTTGCAAGGGACATAGCTCTACCGTGTTTAATCTGAAAATATATTTCTGGGAATCCCAAAATTGAGCAAGAACTTGAAGAAATGGGAAATTGATCTTCCTAGCATGTAAAAATCAGAAAATGGATAAATGAAATTGCTCCAATTTAGACCAAGATTCACCATCCAAGCTTTTCATGATTGACTGTAGTTGTTTCAAGCTTCTTTCGATCATTTTGGGAGGTTTGGGATTTATTTCAGAGAGAGAAGAGAAAGAAAATGGTGGAAATGGGAATTAGGGATTTTTAGAAGAGGCTAAGGATTTTAAAGGTACTGCAAAACGACCGATGAGACGATCGACTCTTCAAAGAGGTGACGCCTCATCGAGAAGAGGTGATCGCATCTTTAGCAGGGATTGAAAAGGCGACGCCTCTTTAAAAAGGCGAACGCCTCTCCACCAGAGGAAAAAAAAGGGTGTTTTACGACAAAAGTTGCATAGTTTAGGTTGTAAATTCGGAATTCAGCTATTGAAAAAAAATAGTTCATGCAAATAAACAGCATTCAATTACTTCTAAAACTGAAATTAGTTGAGCTAAAATTTAATTGTAAACATCTTATTAGAGTAAAAAGTGCAAATTCTCAAATGTCAGAGTTAACAAGTATATTGTTTCTAAAAATCAAAGAAGACTAGGGTCTAATGAGCATCTACATCCTCGCCCTCCTCGGTAGCACCTTCATCCTCTATGTCATCATCTTCATCCTCATCAATCTAGAGCACCTCAATTTGATGCTCAAAGGCGGCGATCCTCGCCTGGCTCCCCTCATCATGAACCTGTTTAAGCAAATGCAAGGTGAGTAAATCATGCGAACATGCATACATATAGGTTAAGAAGAGTACTTACCCTCTATTGTTGAGTGATGGCTAATATATAATCTCTTTGAGCCTCAATGAGCCTGTACATATACTGGCTTTGCTCCAAAGAAATCTACATTATTTGATAAAGTGATTAGTGCTAACAAATGTATTAAGAATGACTCAGAAAATAGGATAAAAGGGGGAACTTACATGAGTGGTGTCAACTGGAATATAGGCAGGAGTCAGATCCTCATCCAGAGTCAGAAAATGGCTCGATAACTCTCCAGGAGGAACCCAACATCGAGCTAATGGGTCTGAAGTATGCACCAAATTGTTGACAACTATATCAGAGATGGATCCAATGGGAGGTCTAAGCTATTGTGCTCCAGTCGAAGTGCCCTCTCCGACATGATATATATGAGGTCTCTCCCAAAACTAGGGTCTAGTGCGCAGTGCAGGTCCAGTACCTACAATTTGAAAGTAAAGGATCATATCAGAACATGATAATTCAAGAAATATGATCAAAGAATAAAACACATACCTAAGAGGTAAAGCCTACAACCAAGGGCACTCACTGCAAGAGATGGGTTCGAGCAAAATTTGAATATCGACTCTTCAATCCCATGGTATGATCTGTGGTCGGCTCACCAGTGACAGCCCGATCAAGCTCCTCCCCCTCTAGCTCGTGCATCCAAAAGATGTGCTAGGAAGGGATTTAGGGACATGTCTCGCCCGGGTACCTCCACCCCAATTGTAGACCCTCTCGCTGAGATACCATACTTAATAGCCGAGACCTCAAAGTAGAACTCTCTGCAAGGATAGCAGCCTAGAGCGGAACATCTCAAGGTTCCACCTATTTTTAGCCCCCATAGGTCACTCCGTATTTGCCAAAATGTAGTAAGTAAGTGAATAAAGTTAATAGAATACTAAAAAGGGTTTTTTGGCTTTTTCTAGGTACCGCTTCAGGAGTCAGGGAGTTCAGCCGCTCCTGATGGATGTGCACTCAGGCCAGGTGCCTCTTCAAGACATGGCTGGCACCCCACCTTCCTATAGCTGGAAGATGATCCACCATACGAAATATCCCAGTAATCAACTCTAACTCTAATCCCCAGACCTGAAAAATAAAATTGTCAGTGGATAATGATAAAAAATTTCAAAATAAATCAAGAAGGGAAGGAAAGTACCAGAGTGGCATGCCAGAAGATGCATAACCTCTTCGCTCCATGCACCACCTCATCCATGCTACGATACAGGTATGCTAGAGCACAACTGCCCTAATCATAGGTAGCCACTAAATCTAAGTCCCGAAGTAGAGCTAGCAGTGTCAGTGAAGAGGGCGGTGTCGGGTAGGTAAACCAAGAAAGCCCGCACCACCTGGTCGATCTCTCGAGCAGATGTCATCGCTGCAGCTCTCTCTTGGGTCTAGAAGCTCCAGATTCAATCCAGCTTGATAATGTGAATCCCTTTCATGTCAGGAACCATGCCAATAAGGCACTCGATGTAAGTAACCGTATTCGGACTCGTCCAATGTAGGCTCGTATCAAAAGGACCGGGTTCCCGGCACACATGATCCCGGTGATAGCGGTGAAAGAAACAGGATCCAGCATCAACTCTCTGAACAATAGGTGGAAGGTGTGAGTCGTGTCTAACCACCTCTCTATCAGTGCATGAAGAGGCTGATAATCCATCTTCCCCTACTCTTTCAGGAGGGAAAGAACAAAGTCCACAAATCCAGTGTCCTGAATCTGATCCCTTTGATCATCCTTGAGCTCGTTATGGAAGACTTGAGCTCTATGAAAGTTCCCTGCACCCTTGAATGTCTAGGCATTGTGCTACAAAGAAACCAGGGAATTGAATTATTTAAATATTTTTAGATATTCAGAACAAAAGAAGAAAAAGAATAGTATTTTTTGATCAAGAGGCGATGCCTTTGTGAAGAAGAGGTGATGCCCCTGTAAAGAAGAGGCGATGCCTTTGTGAAGAAGAGGTAATGCCTCTGTGAAGAAGAGGCAATGCCTCTTTGCTAAGAGGCCATGCCTCTTTGACAAAAGGCGACGCCCCCCATGCATTTGATGTTTAAAATATGGACCAAAGAAGCAATCGCCTTTTCAAAGAGGTAATCACCTCCTCAAGATGATGATGCATCTTTAACTCGGAGAACAGTGCATTGTTCATGAGTTTTCATCCAAATTCATGATTTTCATTCAAATAAACCCTAATTCTAGTCCTAAGTGATAAATAAGCATGAATACATCCTAACCCAATATAATTTCACAAGAAAACGAGAAGTTTTGGATACTAACCTCTCCTGAAGCCAAGGAACATATATAAGTCTTTAAATTTGCCAAAATAGGGATTGTGTCACCTTTTAAAAATCTGTGGTTGTGCAGAGAATGAACAGTAGGAGGAATGAGGTCCCACAGGGGCAGAGGCGGCGTTCTCTCGGCATCCATGTTTAAAAGTGTGAAAGCACGGGAAAGTGAGGAAGAAGGAAATGAGAGAAAAGAAAAGAGAGGAAGAAAAGGAAGGAAGAAAGAGAAGGAAAAAATCTTTTATAGGCAAAAAAATTTAGAGAATTGAGAAATTATTATTTCGCTTCTCGGTTGTATCCCAAAATTGATATTGAATGGTCGAGAATTTTCTGGTCAAAGAGTCAATTAAAAGTGTCTGGTCGAGTTTAAATCCCCGAAGCGTACATTCTACAAGGAGTGTCTAGTCAGGTTTGAATCCCCGAAGTGCATTTTCCTTACTAAGTGTCTAGTCGGGTTTGAATCCCCAAAGCACACGTTCTATGAGGAATGTCTGGTCGGGTTGTATCCCCAAAGTGCATCTTTGTTTCTCTACTGAGTGACTTCTTGTGTCAAAAAGGCTCGAGATTCATGAAAAATATTAATGAGTAGTTGATCGGCCAGGAAAAACCCGAGGAACACGGCTACGTTTACGTCCATTTTTCTATTGAGTGATTTTCTTCTGTCAGAAAGGCTTAAGACTCACGTTCAACTATAATGAGTGGCTAATTGAGTCAAGAAAACTTGAGGATCAAGGTCACGTTTCATATCAAAATTTGACCTTTCGGGTTTGAATTCCCAAGGTAGAAGGCACGAGCGAAGCTCGGAGGTCAGGTATGTGTTTTCCTTGATGATTTCCTTATGTGGGTTACTTTTTCAAAAATCTATTTCATAAATCTAGTTTTTTGAAAAACCAAGGGGGTAAACTATGGACACCCTCAGTTTGATCAGCCCATAATGAAGGCCCAGTGATGAGATCAAATGAATTTTGAATGTAAAAGGACCCGAAACTCTCTCTAAAATGGACTCAAAATCCCAAAACACCAAACCCAAGCCCATAAAGCCTGTAGGAAAGGAAGAATTTTAAAGCCTCTTAAGGCCTAAGCCCGTTGGCCCAGGCCAGGCCTGGTGAAGAGCCGATCGCCTCTTCAACCTGGGCCCGATGAGGCGACGCCTCTTCAACCTAGGCCCGATGAGGCGATGCCTCTTCAGTAGCCAACCTAACTTTGCATTAAATACATTTTTGGCCCTATTACACCAAAAGTGGACCCACATATCTCCAGCCTGCAGATTTGTGCGGAAAAATATGACTTTCAAGGCAAAAATAAGGTGGAGAAGGATAGGGAAATAATGGGAAATCATGACTTTTTATCCTACCTTAAGTTTTTGGGAATTGAGAAGGAAAATGAGAGGGGAGCTTAAATAAAGGTCTTGAAGGGCTAAAAAAGAAGGGGGAGACAAAAAAAAACAAAGAAAAACAACTAAGAAAAGAAGGAATACATTTTTAGTGAAAAAGGAAGAAAAAGAGGGAGAAAGGAGGTAAAAAACAAGTTTTAGCTAAGAAGAGTCCATTTCTTGAAGGGAAAGAAGGTCTTCTTGCATTCAAAGTACTCAAATCAATAAATCAAGCTCTGAGGGCTCAGTTAAGAGCATCAAACGTGGTTTATTCAGTAAGAATTGTCATTTTTCAGTTTTGAATTCTTACTTGCTATAAAAACTTCATTTCTTGACTTTGATTAATTATTTTTTTTCGTTTTGATTCATTGGATGTTATGTTGAAGGCATGATTATGTGAAATATTGAAGTGTTAGTAATAAATTTACGTTTACTTTGCATTTAATTCGGCTTACTTAGGATTTAAGCAACATGTGAGTTGTTGTATTCCTGGTGAAGAGACAACGTCTCTTCAAAGAGACGTCGCCCCTTTGTAAAGAGGTGACGCCTCTTAGCCAGGAGGCGACGCTTCTTTGAAGAGGCAATCGCCTCCCCACTAGAGTCCTACACAAGTCTATTTTGTTTTGGTTTACTTTTAGTTTTTGATACGTTTCTGTTGTTTTGTATCTTCAATATTGCATGAGATTGTCATGATATTAGGTATGTTTGAATAATCAATCCATGTATAGATGAATATTCATGCCTATTTTATGCAAATTGAATTTAATTTCTTTTGTAAATGAAATTGTTATTTTGAGACAGAACTAATTATTGTTTGTTGTAGGGATTTCTCGGTAAATTCTAGTCACTAAGTAATTAGTGTGTTAATTAGTTCTTGAGAGGATTTTCATGTGATTTATTCCCAAGTTATCGTTGGTTTTTCTTTGGTTTATTTTCAATTTATTTTTGGTTTATTTTACTTTCATTCGAAGTAAAATGTTGTAATCCCTAATCGCTTCCCCCATTTATTTGGAATGTATGATTGTAATTCATCATTATTATTACTTCATCAAGTGTCGAGTAATAAACATGCAAAAAGGACTAATGTGCAAACTTGGTCGTTAAATATAATGTTGAAAATGCTTGCGATTCAAATAATAAATAAGGAAATAATTAAATAATCAAAGGTAATAAAATACAAAATACAAACGGAAGCCAACCGCAAGGTTGGGTGGGCATTCAAAGGCCCATACCCAGTTTCCGAGCCCGATATCTGATGACAACTTCTGAGAACCTCCGTGGAATCCAGTTGTTGTATAGTGTGTCTCAACTTTCATCCAGATTGCGACTCCATCACCATTTTGGGCCCCAAGCCCATTACGTATTTTCTAGCAGACCCTTAGCTTGTATAGTGTCGTGGTCACTAAACACTTGAACACGCGTACAGACCCCGCCGCCTTTAGTATCATATTTATTTTTTTAATTTATGAAACTTTATTGTAAAATTTTCTTAAAATAGTTTGAATATCATAAGAATTATTTTTTTAAAAAAATTGTTCGAAACAAATAAAGATCCAATATGACCTTTGAATTAAAGTTACAATTTCAATTTGACCCTTTATTCTTTTTACATTTTGAAAAATAGAAATGAAAGACAATCAGAAATTTTTCTTTTTTTACTCCGGGGAATTTTATTTCCTAGCCTACGTAATCACAACCAGGCAAGGCCTAATAACTCAGTATGAAGGTAATTGAGAAGGTTCCAAAATCTTTCAAAATTAAAGGGGCTTAACACGAATTTCATCGTTGTAAAGCTCGATAATTAGGAAAGAGAGATGAATTGGGATGACCTCCATTCCCCTTAATGGCCACTTTCTATCCTATTATTGTAACCAAACGAGAGAAGTAATGTTGTTGGCTGCCGTCTAACCAACAACCCACATTTCAATCACTATTCAAAAAAATTTTATTACTCCTTTTGACAATATTACCACGCAAGGCTTCGCAGACACCATCATCCAAGGCTTCGCAGGCGCATGATTAAAGAGTGGCTTATTTAGCTTTGCCACCATTTCTTTTGAATTGTCCCATGATACCAGCAACAACAGTGTCGACCTACTGCGTATTTGAGTAGGGTCCAGGACAATCGTATTATAGTCAGAGAAGGATAACTTAATAACATGAAAATCCAGCAGCAAGAAAATAAAAGAAAAGAGAACACATACTGTCTTGCAGGGAAAAAATAAACATAAAAGTACATTTCATATCCCCCTTCCCCTATGCATTTTTTACCACTAATATGCACCATTCTCTATCCTACTATAAGAGTATCCCGGAAAGCAAACTGAAAACCCATTCTGAGGAGCTCCCGCCTGAGTCCTTTTTCCACTAATGGTAGTTGATTCAATCATTCAGATATCTCCAACTGAAGCATAAAGTTGAGAGCTCTGTGGAAGTTTTAAACATCTAGATAAAATTTCCCTCTTCATAATAAGTGAGATTAGGCATATTCTAAGTCTCGGAAGAAATGAAGTTAGTGCAGGTTAGAACCACGTGGCTAAGAGCTTAGACCGGAATCCATGTTAGTCATGGCAAGCGAACAAAGGCTTGCTCTTAACATATGCAAATTAGAGTAACAGTTTGTGTAGGGAGTTTACTGTAAACTACTGGGCCCACCAGTTGCAGGGATAGAGGAGACTTGAGGGAAGGCATGAGGGATGGACAAATTGTTGTTCCCCAATGTAGCAATTGAGGATGCGGCACCTTTCACACTTTGCTCCAAAAGACGAACAAGTGACATAAAAACTTTCATCCTTGTTACATCATCCCTATTTGCCTGTTGCAACAATTCAGATATAAATTGATTAGACAATAAAAGAAGGCAGGTGATGTTTTAACTGAATACTTTAAAATATGTACAAGAAGAGAAATTGGTAAGCAACCCGTAAGTTAATGATTAGATATTGAATTGTCAAGCACAAAAAATAAATTTCTTCAAAAAAAAAACAATTAAGCAATAAAATTTCAAAAGGCATATTATCAATGACGGGGAAAAAAAGTTATGAATTTATTATTAACTTGGTTCATTTATTTCTTATTATTGTCTTTGGCCAAGGTGACAATGAGAACTTATTATGTCATATTTTTTTAATCCATTATAAAGCTCTAATCTAAGAACACAAGGCAACCAAGGCTTAGAACTAGTATCCTGAAGATTTACTAAAGCACTACGAATGATTAGCCTCATGAACCTAGCTTGGAATCATTAATGTGGATAAAAGATTTATTTCAAAGCTAATTTGAAATAGCCATGGAAATCATCTGAAAATTCACCTCAAATAAAATTTGAACCACATTTGTCAACCTAATTAATTATACTATAGGCTAAACACCATTGAAACTTAAAACTAATGTCCACAGTCAATCCATCCAACAAGAATATTATATTTCATTTGTAAGAAGAAAAGCAGTAACTAGGAAACAAGAATAAAAAAAAGGTAAGGATTGTGTCCAGGAGGCATGTATGAGTAAACTGATAGAGCCCAGATAACAAAACAGCAAGCAAAGACAACAGAATTTCTTGGCTGAAAAAGAGCACAATATGATGCTACAAATTATGGAGATAACGGTCACCGCCAGCGCAGAGATCCTTGGCATCTTTACAACCCCACAATGGAAGAAGTATTATAAATTCAATTTAGTGCCTTTCAGGCAAGCATCATAGAAGTAAATGCAAATCAAACTATTCTCTTCTAAACAGTTTTGCTCTCAACTGGCTAAATCAAAACAGACATTAATTTACCAACTTTTCAGCATATAATGACTAAGACAAACAGGGCATATGAGAAAAACTATAAATTTTTACACCATTGAGATGCTAAAGCTCGCCAAAGAAAATTCTTGCACTGATTATTTATTAACTAATTTGTTATTAATACTATTGCAGAAAATATGGGAAAAGTGCTTAATGAATCTTATCCATTTCACATGAACATGCACAACCGTCACATTCTCATGAGCTCTTCAGTCAAAAGAACAGAAAAGTTTATTTGATAATTTTTCCATACTTCCATGTTTAGCCCATGCTCCATATAACATGTCTGTGAAGTAGTATATTTAAACAATGCAGAAAATTATAAAATTCATTCATGTTCAATATGAAATATCCTTCCTCGTGCTACAGAAACAATTAATACTGTCACTATTTTCTTTAAAATTAACAGTGTAAAAATTCCAAAAAGTTACACATAAGAAATGTTCAGTATTAAAAAAAGGGAAAAAAAACTATACAACAATAAGTAAATCACATTTTATTGCTGAATTTATACATGTCAAAGAGAAAGATCAAAGCCCAAGGTACTTCTCTAAATAATTTATGACCCACTAGGTCAAACAACCAACCAACATGTTCAGGATCATGGGGTTGAAATTATCATTCAGCAGTCTCCAGAATAGGTAAACCTCATAATGAAGATTTGTAATGTGAAAGAAACTAGCATGTCGATAAATACACTAAGATAGTTCTGCATGGACTTGGATACAATTCAATGATGGTAATTTAACATAAACTTCAGACTTCATGCACACACAGAGTATGCAGAAAGATCGAGCGCAACACAAGTTGCAATTGGGAACAATAATTTAACATGGAATGCAACCCCCATATCCCAGTCTTCAAAGATCACTTAGATAAACTGTTTACTGTGAATAGAGAAAGCATATTTAAACATTACCTCCACTGCAAAACGTGCCCAAATCTTATCATTCCGAACTTCCATCACGCCCTTCAAGATTGTCAATCCCAATCCCCTAATTAAATCAGCTATTTCTAGAAAGAACCCCCTTTCTTCACAGAGCATCTGTCAAGAAGAATAGACTGAATAAAACCAACAAAACAAATTTATTTAAAACCAAAAAGCTCCAATATCTAATTTAAAATGGCTATCACTACCTCCACAAGCATCTGACGAGGTGAACTCAAATCCTCAACCATGATAGGAAAAACCATAGATTGAGACCCAACTTCAAATGCCCATGTTGCTCCTCCCTCAAAATTGTCCGTTAAAAGAAGTCCACCTTCCTTGTTCATAATCTGCACACTCAGAGAAAAATAAAATAAAATTGTGAAAATATTGTTACTACTCTTAATATATAGTACATATGACAATTTTCACAAAATGGCTGTTACCAAGATCTAGAAATACTATGTAAGGTCAAAAGTTCTTGATTTAGTGTACTTGACATTTTCAAATTCACGACATGCTTATGTCAATAAATTCTTATGCACATCCCACCTCCCAGCACAAAATAACCATGTGAATGAAAGTTCAAAAACTAAAAAAACTAGTTTTATAGAAAAAAAAAGGTCTAGAGTTTATGTTTTAAAAGGCATTATACATACCTTAGACTCTCCCGTTTCTTTTAGCTTGTCCGCATGCTTTGTCACACTTTGCAAGAAAAGCATATGTTTGATGGTACGTTCAAGCAGAGCATCTATGCTACACTGTTAAAAGCCAATG
Organism: Mallotus repandus; assembly: GCA_949671775.1. Taxonomy (NCBI): domain Eukaryota; kingdom Viridiplantae; phylum Streptophyta; class Magnoliopsida; order Malpighiales; family Euphorbiaceae; genus Mallotus; species Mallotus repandus. The sequence goes on along the minus strand of CATIWM010084799.1, from coordinate 7,725 downwards.
AATTGAAAAAAATTGACATCAACGAATCATCATATGGGATAAAATAAATAATCATAGATGCACAGTTAAATGTCCTACTTTAGCCCCATTTGGTACTATTTCACGCAACTCTTTCACCCGATCTTGGATCATCTGACGATCTTTTGGCCTCGGTCTGGGATTCTCTCCAGGTTTAAGCCTTTTGCGATTGGGTTTGCTCATTTGATCATTTTTCTTGGAATATGCAGTTGAAGCACTACTCTCCTGCCTCATGCTGTAGCCGACCCATGAACTCGGTTGAGGTCTATGAACTGAAGCAGCTTGAGAACAGCTTCTTACATCATCCTTTCTACATCCAGATCTGAAAGAGCTAGATGATATGGTCTCTGACTTTTCCAAAGACTTTGGAAGGTCAAATAACTCCTGCCCTTGGTCAGAAATATTAACCAGGCCATACAAGTGAGAACCACTAGGAACAGAGCAGCTACTGATCTTTGTCAATGTTGTCTTGCAAGATACATTATCATCTGAGATCTGCTTGGCAGTAGATTGACCCTTCGATACCACAGCATCTAAAAGATTATCATTACCTGTGATAGAGAAAATACTATTGTCTGACAGCCCTTGACTAACTGATAAAAACTCACAACTTTTTTCCTGTACATTCATGAAAGATAAATTATCTTTACTAACATGTGAACTGGAACACAGCCCATCTGGAATTAAACCATCACATTTGCCACAGAGTAATCTATTTTTAAAATCCACACCCAGAACATCATACAAGTCATCCCCAGATGGAAACTGGGCATCCGAATCTGCATAATCGGCCACTTTAATATTTGTACTTTGACTTCCACTTTCATGCTTAGGGAAGTTATCCACAGAACTAGGTATGTGCTCATCCAGAGAAATAAGTTCATTTGGTTGGAACGATAGGATGTTAAGCGCCTGAAACAAATCATCATCCATCTTTTCTTTCTTCGGTTCAGTATTTGAATGCTTCACTTCAGTGGAATTACATCCGTGATTCAAACCCCCTGATAGCGTGCCATTACCACTCAGTTGATCTAGCAGACTGGAAAAAGGAACCTCCTCAACCCTTGATAAATCAAGACTCTGAAGCGCAACCCCATCCAGCTGTGTGGAAGATTGACTAATATCTGTTGAATTTTGCAGATTTAATTGAGAGCATGGAATTGAAGCGGGTCTCATCTGACTACTCATTACATTATATAACTGTGTCTCAGATATTGAAGAACCTCCAGGAGAATTAACAATTAGACTTCCATTTGTCTTTATAGGCCCTGGGATAGAGCTGTCGAACTCATTTCTACAGCTATTAGCAAGATTTTGCAGGCTGACATCTGAGAGGACCTGCTGTTTCTGCAATGTCAGGACATTATTGTTGGTATCCAGTTGATTAATAACAGATTGGAGATTAACCGCAGCCCATGAATTGAATGAAGTAGTATGCTGGCTCATCCATTCATCAGAATTTGATGAGATGACTTCAGCTCCAACAACTCCATTCTCTAGTTGGCCTTTGAATGTATCATCAGATTTTGTAGTTGCAGTCATTTTTGGTCCACAGTGGCTACCACAAAATTTTGCCAAAGTGTTGGATGCATTTAAGGCATAAAAAGTGAAAGCGCTTGACTGTGGACTATCTGGTACCTGTCTGATTTGGGAATGAGAAGGATGAGCAGTTCTTGAAGATAAGGATGAACCACTTAGAGGATTGCAGTTGTCAGCCAGTGAACATGTGGAGTTCAGCACCTTACTTCCAGATGAATGCAAAGAAATAGAATCAGGTGTTCTCAAGTAAGCAGGCAACCCAATTCTTTCTGTAGATTTTCCCAGTTGCAGTATCAAACTCTTCACATTGTTAACAAATCCCATATTTTCCATTATCTGAGTCAGCAAGGACAATAACATATAAATAAATGGAACTCCAAAAGCAACTGAAAAGTTGCTTCAACTTAATGAACAAATTTAGCAAAGAATAGAATGTTGTAAATCTACGTATGGGTATTAACTAGTGTTTATACAGTAGTTTAAAAAAAGGATAATGACATTTTCAGTCCTACAAGTTATACATTTTCCACAATTAAGTCCTAAAAGAAAATTTCTTAACAATCGAGTCATATAAGAATTTAAATATATCCCCGTTAGTCCTAGTATGTTAGTTCAAACGGAATTGGCTGATTTGGCATAAACACCATTTATGTCCTTTACACCTCACCTTACACATTATCTCACATGATCCATGTCATAGAGCCACTTCAGCTGATTGCCACATCAAACTTCCACTTAAATTTACGATTAAATAAAAATTTAGGTTTCAATCAATACACAAATAAATTTAATTTCAATGCTTTTCTTCTTCTTCTTCTTCTTCTTCTTCTTCTTTTTCACACAACTTCATCTTCTTCACTTTAATTTTTTACTCCTTACGAACCTCTCCTTACTTTTTCTCCATCAAATTTATCCTCTCATGGTAGCAACCATCTTCTCTAATTGCCTTCAAGGGTTCTTTATCACGCATGTATCATAAACTTCGAAAATCTTAGCGGTTGGTAGTGGGAATTTCATGAGAGCTGTAATAGGAGAGGATTTGCATATTTAATAGAAGAAGAAAGTGAAATTATGAAGGTTATGGAAGATGACAAAATCAATTTGGGTAAGATGGTGGCTGGTAATTGTAAAAGAAATTTCCGATGGGAATGGTTGAGTTTCTTATAGTGTTGTTCAATCTGTTATTGAGTTTTTAATATTGGGAGAGAATTTGGTCTTTATTGGTAGAATCTAAGGCTCCCTAATCATGTTATTGTTCAATTCAGGGGTAACTGCTGAATTTGCATTTACTTTGCTTTGAATTTTTCTAAATATGATTCTTATTTGTTCTTGAATGTCTATTTTAGCTTTGGGGTAGTGTAGATTTCGAAATTGAGGTAAAACCAAAAAAATAAAGACTTTAGTTTTCTAGATAGAGTTTTTATCAGCAGTTTCTCTTTTTGATGTCATAAAATAGGTTATTGAGAAGAATGGGGCATGAACCTATTGCTTTTGCTTGCTGGAATTTTGGAGACAAGAATAAACATGGTTGCAATTTTTTTTTAATACTATTATCAAATTTAGTGAAAATTCTGAACACAATCTTCTTAATTTTCTCATAACTCTACTTATAGTATGTGTCTGGGATGGAGGGTTGATACCGGTGAGGATGCTAGTGTTTTTGCTGTTGCTGTTCCACCCACTATAGAAAGCAAAAGGAACTCAAAAAAATTAAAGAAAAATTAAGAAAAAAAAGATGAAAGAAACACACAGCCAAGAGATGAGACGGGCGAATTGAAATTCATCAAGAGGATCAAGCAGAGGGAGGTGATCTGAAAGGAAGAAGAAGAAGAAGTTGATATGGCAAGAAATAAGACGATGTGGATTAAGTAGATGACATAGAAGTTGAAGTGTGAAAAAAAAAAAAAAAAGTAATTTTTATGCCACATCCCTGTATTCTATAAGAACTACCAGAGTAAGACTACTGGGGAGATTTTAAAATTCCTATGAAACTTAATCGTTAAGGAATTTTCTTTTAGGACTTACCTGTGAAAGAGTATAACTTATAGGACTTAAAATGCCATTATCCCTTTAAAAAAATCAGTTCTGGTGGGACTTATAATAAAACCAAATTTTATTTTTGTGTTTCAAAGGGTCCTCAATTTCTATGTGGAAATACCATTGGGACATCTCACCAACATTATCTGAATTGTAATATACAGGAAATGAAATTGTTATACCTCGACAAGTCCCTAAAAAAGCAATGATCCTAGACTAGATCAGAACAGTGAGACAATTGCACTACTCTTGGACAAAATAATAAATTAATAGTTCCAGGAGCTATCTCAATGAAATTACCCTACTCAGTAATCTGATGGAATTGTTCAGCCAAAATAGCACAAGAATTTGTGCTTTGCCAGGATAATTTCAATGAACGAAGGTAAGCATAAAAACTTGGCACATAACAAAGATAAAACACTAAAATTGGATAAAAAATATATTATAGTTCACCTTAATTGTATCCTATTTCATATTTTAACCTTATATTATCATGTAGGAAGTATAAAAGCACATGATATACCTATAATTTATGTATTAGCATAGTGAAATGTATAAAATTTCAAATGCCAAAAAGCCAGAATGAAAAGCACTCACAGTCAACAAAGAACCAAGTTGAATGACACCATGATGGGAGACAGAAATGACAGCAATTGTCTGCAAACCAAGTATAGACTTTCATAAGAGAATAAATTAAAGATCACGAAAGAATAAAGCACATGTGAAAAGCTATCAAACCTGAATTCCAGCAGAAAATTGGTGATGTATCTCACTTAATACCTAAAAGCATCCACAAAGGTTCAAAGTTAAACCATGTTCAACTACAAAATGCAGGGAAAAGAACACAACATGAGCGCTTCACCTGAAGTATCTATATCATCCTAATAAACAGTACTTATCTATCTATATAGAGTGACTAGCTCCATCAAAAAAAAAAAACCTTTAGGGCATAAATAGTGAAGACTAGAAACCAGAGATGAGTTGCAGATTAATGTCTCCAAATTTAAGATCTAAAGAGGGGGCAATTGGGGGCACAACATGTGCTGAAATTGTCAATTGAGACAAAGAAAATTGTGCTTGTGCATTGCTTACAAGACACTAATTATGCCACCTTTATTGATGTCGAACTCTCTGCTGTAGGCACTAGAAGAATAGTATTTACCTCTGGTGGATGGACATCTCCAATGTAATTGTTTGCAAGGATCCACTCATGATTTCCGGTAAATGCAGCTCGCCCTACTAGTCTGAGAATTAATAAAACCATGATTTCATATATCTGATTAAAACAAAGGAAAAACAATTACCATATGAAGTTCATAACTTGAAGGGAAAAGAAAAGAAGAAGTGCACCCTTGGCCGACTAGATTAACTTGATTATTCAACATCATTTTGTTAATAAGCTTATGGACTTGATCTCCAGTTTGAACCTTGAGCTGTGAGGAGCAAGCAACAGAACCCCAGCATCCTTCCCAATCTCCAAAGGCAAACTCAGGATTGGGTTCATAATGACATTCTTCACAAATTAACAACCTGCAGATTAAAGTAAATTCTAACACTAATAAGACTACTACAAATAGTTTAAACCAATAAGATTTTATCAAGAATTTTGGAAACAGAAGAAGCCACAGGGGCAAAACGCATAAATATCCTTGTTCCCTTTGAATCCAATATTCTTTTACAGCTTCTGTTTAAAGCCAAATAAAAAAAAAAATACAAATCATCAGAAGAATATCATCATTATTTTATCTATAAAAAACACGAGACGGAAAAGAATCAAACAATTTATGAAAATGTCTGAAACAGTATATTAAGAAGAGCAAATTCGTTCAATGCAGAAAGAGCTTAGTCAAAACAAACCAATACAAATCAACTTTCACAAAGATTCTTAAAGACAAAATAGAATAAACCAAAACACATAGTTCCAAAACTGGAGAGGGGAAAAAGCGTCTATACTAGATTACGAATCCAATACTAGACGACAGTAGCCAATCAGACTTCAACACATCAATCAACATAGCAAAGACAACTTGGAAAAGAAGGAAAAGGACAAAAATAAGAATACATTTTTCTTACAGAAAATTACAACACAACAATAACCCTCACATCCTCTCTGTTTGGTTACCGAGAAAATACATCACAGAAAAGTTATAAAATATTTTAAAGTACAGGAGAAAAAAAAATCGTTCCCTAAATATACTAACACATAGCATCAGAGTTTGTTTGGTCGCCGAGAAAATACAGGAATGGCACAAAAAGAAAATTGTCAAAAACTTCCCAATTTGACCCATTCATACATTTCTTATATATAGTCTTTTCCTCCATTTCTTGTCAACCGAGAAAATACCTACCACTATTTCACTTTGCTTTTCCTTTATTTTCCTAGAAGACAAACAAAAGAAGGACAACAGAAGTAAACTAAACTTACTGAGAATTCTGACAGCCGATCTTCCAGAAAACAGCATAGCACCACTGATTAACACCACAAAGTGTTTTCAAAACTTGTTTCAACTGAAGACCCATATGTCTATTTGAAGCTATCTTCTCTCTCAAACACACTCTCTCTTAAACCGCCGACAGAACCTTCAAAAATCAATCAAGCAAGACAAAGAAGAAAGAAAGAACAACAGCACATGCACAATAAAAAACCACTGAAATGACCTAAGTCAGCCAGTTGCAAAACAAGTTTCACAGCTTTCTACTTCCTCTGTTGGCCTAACTTCCCCGACAGGATCCTCTACCCGCCTGCTTCGTTCTAAGTCCGCCGCTCATCTTCCTTTCTGGATCCAAGTTCCCAGCTACCATCCTCCGGCAACCCATTCCACAAATAAAGAAATTAAAAATAAAACAAAAACGTAGCTATTTGGTAGCAGAAGAAAAAGCTGAAAAAATTTTATGGAAACAAACTCTAAATTATGCCACAAGCTTCTAGCTTGAAAGTGGCTTTGATTTGCTCCATTTGAAAGCAGAAACAGAGAGTGGGAAACTGAAAAATAAATCGACAGGAAGAAGGAAGTGGGGTGGGCGCCAGTGAGGGAAATAGTGTCTGAGTTTCAGGTTTCTTTTTTTATTTTATATATTTTTTCCTCTGATAATATTCTCTTTTCTGTTTTGATGGTAACTGGTAAGTGGTGGTGTGTGTCTACTGTCTGCTGCCATATTCAACATGGAGGCTAACTTTAGAAAACAGCTCTGTAGTTTGAACAAATTACCGAGAATTGCCACTGACGTGAAATTCTCTCTCTTTGTCCCTCTCTTTTCTTTTCTGTTCTTTTCTTTTATCGTCTCTGCTCTGCAGTTCTAGCCTTAGTGCAAGGTGCTGTTGTGCTGACGTCGGATAGGTGATTTTGCCCATTGTTCTCATTAGCCTTTTCTTTTTTTTTTGTCCATTCTCATTAGCCTTTCCATTTTTTTATTTTTTTTCCCATCGACACTATTTGTTTTACTACAATTTTCAAGAGGTAAAGAAGAGAAAATCTAAACCTCTATAGTTAAACAGAGTTGATTCCGTGACTGAAATTATTTAATTGTAGATGGATAGTTCAATATTTAAGTGTTTAGGTATCTTTAAGATTTAAATTTATAACAAGGATGATGGATACCCTTAATCATTTGAACCAAGTGGTGGTCCATAAACATTATTTATTATATACAATTTGTTATATACAATATAACTATATATAATTTATAGATAAATAAAACTATATATAAAATTTTATTTTTTATTTTATATATGAAACTATATATTTATACATAAAACGTTATATTTATATATATATAACTATATATAATTTATATATCCCGGTATAAAATGGGTTGTGGATCGTATTTGTGTCAAGTTAATACATTCTAATGGCATTATTAGAGTCAATATAAATATAATTTATTTATTAATTATATTAAATATTTCAACTCTAACATAATATGAAAATTAAATGAATTACATGAATACGATACATGTAATCCATTTTATTTAAATCAATTATAAAGATCATTGTAAGCACCCAATTTCGGGATAGCTAGAGGATGGATGCGACAGAGGACTCCGATGATGAAAACTCGTAGCAAATGAGTCTCTGATATTTGAGTTTCGGATTCTAAGGCTTGATTACATTTGTTTTGGACTAAAGTGAA
>CATIWM010084785.1:0-36541 GCA_949671775.1 Mallotus repandus | reverse complement strand
TATATATATAAGTGTTTTAATATTACAATATTTTAAGTTCTTTAAATATAATTATAAAATTAAAAAATAATAAAAAATTTTAGAACCGAAATTTAGCAGTGTTCAACAACAAACAACAATACGTCTGAAGTCCCGATGACTATACAACACATCACTAGGTAAGTGCTCTAAACCCTTGTATTTACATTGCATTTCTCATTGCTTCACATGTATTGACATATGCGCAAGCCCGCTTATATAACACGCATGAAGCACGAGGCAATTATTATACATTAAAATTTGATGGTCTCAAATTACGGTCCAATGATGAAAATAATTTATAAAAAATTATAAAAATGTATATTGTTATTTCTTTAGAGTGTGCGAACTTCAAACCTAAATTTTTGGAATCTTTTAGAAACGGACATTTATATCCACAAACTGAACATTGTTTTACTAAACTGCACACTTTAGGAAGTCACCGCGTATATAAGTAACTATCAGATGAACAACTCATTGAATTAGAGAGTGGTTTGTCGAATTGGTGATTGATTTGATGAACTAGACACCCAATTCACCTCTTCAAAACCCAAAAATTCAACCAAAATAGGACCCGAATGACCCAAACATCACGAAAGCTTCCGAGTGAGCGCACACTAATAAGTGCAAAAAATACTAGATTTTAAGCACTACTTAGTTAAGTTTTATGTGTCTAGAGTCTAGGATAATAATGAATATTGATATGTTTTAGGTTAAAATTGATTGAGTCTAGGTTTTTATGTGTTTCTAGTATTTTGTCACTTTTTACTTGCATTTTATGTTTTTCTATGTTGTTTTGTTAGGTACGCTCTTCTGGAGTTAAGGATGATGTGCAAGAAGTGAGAACTTAAAGTTAAGAGCTCATCTCATCATGGAAAGGGCCAAGGCATAAACTCCGTGTGAAAGAGAAGATAAGAGCTTAAAGTGTAATTTTAGAGTTGGGCTAATTAGACCTTTGAGAGTCAATAAAGATTTTGACATCCTTAGAGTTTTAGAATGAGCAAGTGATTTTCTAGACATTTAAAGCAGACATCTTAAGCTTTCCAAATTAAGTTTATTTGTCAAAATATGAGTTCGTTTGGGCTTGAAAATATTGACTCAAAGTCAGCATATACAACTTACATTTTAGGTTGCATAGCTCTCAGTATGTCAAAAATATCTTAAGCTATAGAGCTCTAATTGAGATGATTCAAGATGCTTTGGAAAGCTTACTTTTGTAAATACAACTTTAATAAAGAGCTTAAGCTCTAATTCTATATCTATTAATATGAAAATTGAGTAACAATTCAAAGGTGAAACATAAACTGCTTGACACTACCGTGTTTGAAGTGTTTTGATGGCAAGAAAGTGCACATCTGTCCACACTAAAGTGCACAACCATGTATAAGTGTAATTTCTACAAAAAAAAAAATCATTTTAGAAGTAGGTATGGCCATGCACATTAATGTGGACAACCGTGCACGATGGTTGGAACATTTTAGGAAAGAGTTTTTTTTAGGGTTTTTGAAGGGAACATTATATATAGTTAGGTTTTTGCCTATTATTAGAGGGAGGGAGATTGGTTAATATTAGTTTCAACCCTCTTTACAGTAGAAATTTTGATTTTCAATTTTCATTCATCTACTCAAGTGAATTAGTTAGGAGATGATTCATTGTTAATATTCGTTTGAAAAGCCATACTTCAATATGAAGAATAATCAATTGCTTGAGTTAGTGAGAGCTAAATAATTGAGTAGTTGTTATGATCAATAAAATATGAGAACACTTAGAAGAGACTTTCATAATTCAAAAGATGCTTAGAAAACAGAATGGAATTCATAATTAAGATAGAAATTGACATAATCTCTTAATAGTTGGGCCCAAGATAAAAACCCAACCCTTATAAATTTATTTAATTCTAAGATTAGTTAGTTGTTTAATTTTAATTTCTTTTCTTCTTTAATTTTCATTATTCAAAAATATCAATTTTCTAAACAAGTAAATATTAAAAGTAATTCAATAGTTAGTTCTCAAATCCCTATGGGATCGATATTATTATACTACTTGGACGACTCCGTGCGCTTGTGGATTTTACTCACCAAGTTTTTGGTGCCATTGTAGGGAATTTGTAAGATTAATATTATGATAAATTAATATTGTTTGCTTTAGAATTTTTATTTTCTTGTTATTCGTTAGTTTTTTATTTTATTTTTTTAAATTGTCTTCACAAGAATTCTTGTTGGTATATTTACACAAAGCATAATATAAGTAAACAAGGTGAACTTTTATTATCTTTTAATGTTGAAATTGAAAAAAAAAATTGCAGGAGACTGAGAAGGCAAAAGAATAGAATGAATGGAGGTGATAGTAGAGTTAAGGATGATAGAGTTGTTTAGCAAGATCCACCACCTACTTGACAGCCAAAAAATCAAAATAGACAGAATGAGCAGAGAACGATGAGACATTTTGTTAGCCCACATTTACAGGGAGATCAGATCCCTATTGTGAGACTTATAGTTGCTACTAATAACTTTGAAATCAAGTCAAACATGATTCAGATTTTTCAAAATTCCCAGTTTAGTGGATTGCCTCAAGAAGATCCAATAGGCCAGATGATAAGATTCTTGGAGTATTATTCGACTTTTAGAATGAATGGGGTGCAGCCAGAAGCTATCTGGTTGATACTTTTTCCTTTCTTATTCACTAATAGAGTAAAAAAATGGTTTATTAGTCTACCACCCAACTCCATTAACACTTGGCAGAAGATGTATACATTATTTTTTAATAAATATTTTCTACTTGTAAAAGTTATGAGCATCAAAAACAAAAGCAATTCATTTTATCTTAGGGAAGATGAAAGTTTTCATGAGTGTTGGGATAGATTCAAAGATTTAAAGAGGTAATGTCCACCACATTTGATACCTGTTTGGGATTTGGCTTAATCTTTTTACAAAGGTGTAAATCCATCAGTCGTAGTTAATACATATACAACTACTGGAGGGAAAATTATATCCAAGACACAAGAGGATGCTTTAAATCTTTTTGAGGAGATGACAAATACACAGAGTTTGTGGTCTAATAAGAGAGCTATAACAAGAAAGGGAGGTACACTAAAAGTGGATGGAAATGCAAAATTGGATGCCTTGACAAAAAGAATGGACAAAACGAACATTAGTGCAATTTCTTCTTTAACTCTTTCAAAGTACAAGCTTTGACATGGTGGATTTCCTACCATTGAGTGCTAATTTATACAGAGTTTATCCATGGGGAACATGAACTATTTGGGCAATTTCAACGAGGGTGAACAATAGAGTCATGTGCTATGTAATACATACAACCTAACCTAGAAGAATCATCCAAACTTCTTATGGAACAATTAAGGAAGTAATCAGTGGAGACTTTAAGTACCACCTGGTTTTGGATGGTCTAATGCTTATCAGGATCAAGGTCAATTCTACTTTTAATAAAATAAAGCTTCTTCTTCTTCTTCATTAGAGACTAAAATAAAGAAATTCATGGATATGGCAACGAGGATGAATCAGTAGGATAAGGCAATAAAAAAGCTTGAAGGGAGATTTGAGCAAATGCATCAAGATAATCAACTCATGTTCAAAAATTATGCATCCTCAATCCACAACTTGGAGATGCAAATGGGACAATTGGCCAACTCCTTATCTACAAGAAATTAAGATGCTCTTCCTAGTATTACAGAGCAGAATTCTAAGGAATATGTTAAAGTAATTATCTTGAGGAGTGGGACAGAACTGTAACCACCAAAGCAAATGGTGAATATCAAGTTGAGGGTAAGAAGGAGGAACAAAAGAAAGAAAAAGATAATGAGAAAATAACTAATTGATGCGTGCTAATCCGCAAGTGCACGGAATCATACAAGTAGTAATATAAAAATATCATTCCTATAGAGACAGTGTTAATTATGGAGCTACCCTTAATATTTTACTTATTTAGATTAATGAAAATTCCAATGAGCAAAACAAAGTAAATTAAATAGAAAACAATATGAAATCTTTTCACTAAATTTATATAATTAAAGACGTTAAGGTTTAAAATGATAGTAAAATTCTTGTTTATTATGAATAACATTTCATTTTTAAAGCATCTTTAATATTATCAGGTCTGTCTCAAGTATGCTTACAATTAACCAACGATAATAATCACTCGATTACCTAGCTCTCACTGGCACGGGTAATTACTAATAGTTAATTCAATCAACCAATCTTCTAAGGAATATTAATATGAAAGTGTTTCTCAACTAAGTCAATTTGAATTAATAGATTGTTATTGCTTTTCTCACTAGAATCAATCTCTCAATATAATCCTGGTGTCTAAATTAATTCAAAGGGTGATCAAGCTAATGAAGAGCATTGAGTCCAATAACTCTCATAAAATACATATTCTTTTATCGAGAATGTAATTAATTAAGTTCATATTGAGCCAGGTTCATTAAAACCCTAACTAACCTACTTAGTTACTCATAGAAATTAGAGAAGAACAATAAGAGATGAAGAATGCCAACATATTCATAATTAAATAAAATTAATAAGAAATAGAATAATAGAATAAAAACTCTTTTTATTCAGCTTCCTCAATTGCGTCCTTGATTCTCAATCCTTATTCTTCATTCTAATAGTTTGAGTTAAAAATTAAAATTAAAAACTAAAGAAAAAATAATTCTTGTGTAAGAAGAACAATAGAATGTTGTCTTCTAAAGCAGCAACCTTCCTTTTTTCTAAGAAAAACTTCTCCTTAAATATTGTTCTTCAAAAAACCCTAAACAAGAATTTTCCGAAATCAGCAGCTTTGAGGCACAAGGCTATGCATCAAAGTGACACAATCGTATTGCTCATCGATCACCAGAAAATTGAACACTCTGATATAGTTGTATGAATGAAGCGACACAGCCGTGTCTACTTTGATCTATACAGACTTGAAACTTTGCACTTAGGCATGATTGTGTTCATGAAGTGACACAGTCATGTCATTACTCTATTCTTCAATCTTTGATCTTTTTGCCCTCTTGCATGGCTAGATTATCTCCTAGCTTTAAGTCCTCATTGCTTTTATTTTAAAATGAGTTCCAACTTGATCGAACCTACAAAATTAAAGCAACAATAATGTAAAAAGTATAATAATTAACTAAATATGCATAAAATAACAATAATGACTAACCAAATTGATTATTAATGTAAATAATCCTAAATCATGCTTTATAAAAAACCTATATTTCTAATAATGAAATGCAACTATTTAATGCTCAAAATCTATCATATTTAGTACTTATCACTAATGTAGCTGAAACACAAGTAAAAAAGGAAGTAAAGGGGAAGACAAAGGAACAGAAGAAAGAAGTAAAGCCTTATGAACCACCAGTTCCATTTATTCAAAGGCTTAGAAAGAAAGAGCATGATCAATAATTTACTAAATTCTTGGAGATGTTTAAGAAGCTACACATAAATATACTATTGGTGGAAGTAATTGCACAAATGCCCAAATATGTTAAATTCTTGAAGGAACTTATTTCTAGTAAAAAGAATCTGCAAGAGTTTGAGACTATTACATTTAGTAAGGAATGTAGTGCTATTATTTCAAACAAACTTTCGCTGAAGTGTAAACATCCAGGGAGTCTTACTACACCTTGCTTTATTGGTAATTTAAATTTTTAAAAAGCTCTTTGTAATTCAGTTGCTTCTATTAATTTAATGCCTTTATCTATTTATAGGAAACTTAGTTTGGGGAAGCAAAAGCAACAAACATTTGTTTATAGCTAGCAGACAGAATAATAAAACCTTAAGGAATAGTAGAAGATGTGATGGTCAAAGCGAAAAAATTAATCTTTCCAAGGGATTTTATGGTATTAGATTTTGAGGAAGATAAAGACATGCCTTCGATCCTTGGAATGCCTTTCATGTACACTGCTAAGGCTATCATAGATGTATATGATGGAACTCTCATATTGAGAGTAGGTGAGAACAACTGTAAATTTAAAGTGTACCAAGGTATGAAGTATGCTTCTGACTCTAATAATTGCGTGAGAATTGATGTGATTGATGACTGTGTGAGTGAAGTCCAATAAAGGAGGTTGAAAAAATCTGTAGGCGGCAGGGTTCAACGCGTGCCCAAGTGTTTGGTGACCATGACATTGTGTGGGCTCAGGGCCCACCAAAAAGTACAACATGGGCTTTAAGCCTATATCGGAGATGGGAGTTGCCACTAGGATAAGATCCGGGACACACTTTACAACAATTGGATCCCACGGAGGGCCCCAGTAACTGTCCTCAGAGATTGGGTTCGGAAACTGAGTACGGACATTTGGAATGCCCACCCAACCGTGTGGTTGGCCTCCATTTGTGTTTTATTACTTTTAATTATTAAATTATTTCTTTATTTACATGCAAATTTACAATTTCTTCCAAATAATTTCTAAATTTTACAATTAAGTCCAAATTATTAATTAAGTCAATTTTCATGCAATAATGGTGATTTGCAACATACACAATTAAATCAACAACATAAGATAAAAATTAAATTAAAGTGCGCATGCAAAGAAGTTGGGGAGGAGAAAGGAATTATAGCCTTTTAATCACGCAAGCAATAAAATAAAATAAAACACACACAAAGAAAGGAGGAAGGAGAAATGAATTTCAACCTTTTAACATGCAAAATAAAATAAAATAAATAAATAAACATATAGATGAAATAATAATAATAAAAATATCCTCTAAGGTTAAATATTTATTGACCCAAATGTCACTTAAAATTGAATATTCCTAAAAAATTAAAATTAATTAGCTTCACAAAATAAAGACCTACAAAAGAAACGACCAAGTCAAGCTATTTAAATAAAATTAAGCAAATAAAAGCATAATTAATTTGTAAATAGTAAGGGAATGAAATAAATAAATTCAAGACTTATGTAAAAACAAGAAACCACAAGAATGCACAAAAACAATAATGGCAAGATCAATCTATAAACCACATATGCCAAAAATACGTCCTAAATGTTAATGAATGCATCTCCCTAAATAATTTCAAGGATCCAATGAACATAGCACGTAAATCACATAGAGAATGGAAAAAAATACAATTAAACACATGAACCAAACAAAATTTAGCATGTAAATAAATAATATAGTATAAAAATGAACAGAAAAATCAAACATACTGAAAAAAGGGAGGCGACGCCTCTATACACTAATTTCAGCTCCCTGTCCTGGCCCTTAGAATTTTCAGAGTGATTGCTAATGAGCTTTAGATAGTGCAAAGACCAGCAACCTCCTCTCTCCCTTCTTCTCCCTTATTTTCTTCTTTCCTCTCTCCCTTCTTCTCCCTTATTTTCTTCTTTCTTTTTCCTCAGAACTCTCTCTATGTTTTTTTTTCAGAATTCTCTTTTCTCCCCTCTTTATTTTTACATCCTATTTTTTTGTTCTCCCCACAGATCCCTTTTGTTTGTTTTTAATCCTCTCCCTTTAAAGCCTTGATTCCTTCCCTCATTAACTCTCACATTCATTCCCTCTTTATTTCTCTTTATTCCCTCTGATTTTTTAGTTCAAAATAATCTTCTAAATTCCCACACATTCTCCACCATGTTCGTAACATTTTCCCATGCTAAAAGACAGAGTAAATCTCATTAAAATGTGGTTTTATTTATCATTTTAAAAATAGCTCAACATCATTGAGGGGTCATCTTATCAATAAGGCATAGCCTTAGTGCTGTTGCCTCAGTTAGGCCCATTACTCTACAAGCCCATTAAGGAAGAAAAGGGTTGGACTTTGCACTACCAAGCTCATTTTGCTTGAACTTTTATCATTGGGCTTCGTTCTTGGGTCAGGCCGAGCCATGCATCTATAGTTTGCCCCCCTACTTTTTCAAAAATTGAAATATAAGCAATGTAATATGATTTATGAAAAGGCACGGATGCAAATAATAAAAAGGATACAAACTTTCAGAGCCAAGTGTCCGAGATGACAATCATATATTCTATCTCTGCACCGTTAACTCTAGGGTATAACTCGAAAGGTGAAAACCTAATCAACACATAATAGAAATTAAAAATGATACAACCTTGTCTTAAGGAGACTATTTGAATTTCTGCACCATTAGCTTCAAGGTATAACCCGAGAGGTCATCTTGTTAAAATTTGAACTATCAGCCTCGGGGTACAACTCAAGAGCTCATCTTCTTGAAATTTGAATCGTTAGCCTTGGGGTATAACCTGAGAGGTCATCTTTTTAAAATCTGAACCGTCAGCCTTGGGGTACAAACCGAGAGGTCATCTTCTTGAAATTTGAACTGTCAGCCTTGGGGTACAACCCAAGAGGTCATCTTCTTAAAATCTAAACTATCAACCTCGGGACACGAACTCGAGAGGTCATTTTTAAAATTCATGCCCACCCAACCTTGTAGCTGGCCATCACTTGTGTTTTGTATTTTATTACTTTTACTTATTAAATTATTTCTTTATTTACATGCAAATTTGCAATATCCTCCAAACAATTTCCAAATTTTACAATTAAGTCCAAATTATTAATTAAGTCAATTTTCATGCAATAATGGTGATATGCAACATTCATAATTAAATCAACAACATAAGATAAAAATTAAATTAAATGCAAAGAAGTGAGGGAGGAGAAAGGAATTACAACCTTTTAATCACGCAAGCAATAAAATAAAATAAAATGCACATAAAGAAAGCAGGGAGGAGAAATGAATTAACATTTTAACATGCAAAATAAAATAAAATAAATAAATAAACAAATAGAAGAAATAATAATAATAAAAATCTCCTCTAAGGTTAAATATTTGGTAACCCAAATGTCACTTAAAACCGAATATTCCTAAAAATTAAAATTAATTAGCTCCACAAAATAAAGACCTACAAAAGAAATGACCAAGTTAAGTTGTTTAAATAAAATTAAGCAAATGAAAGTATAATTAATTTGTAAATAGCAAAGGAACAAAATAAATAAATTCAAGACTTATGCAAAAACAAGAAAGCATAAGAATGCACAAAAACAAATAATAGAAAGATCAATATATAAATCACATATGCCAAAAATACATCCTAAATGTTAATGAATGCATCTCCTTAAATAATTTCAAGAATCCAATGAACACAGAACGTAAATCACATAGAGAATGGAAAAAAATACAATTAAACACATGAACCAAACAAAATTTAGCATGTTAAATAAATAATACAGTATAAAAATGAACAGAAAAAATCAAACATACTGAAAAAAGGGAGGCAATGCCTCTATACACTAAGGCAACTAGACGTCGTCTTAAGCCATATAGGCGGTGCCTCTTCGATGGGGTGATGCCTTAATTCTAATTTTGTGTAGCAAACAAACTAAATTCCTTTTTTTTTTTCTAAATCTAATGTAGATTACTAGTAACAAAGCAATATTAAAGTGAATAACCAAAGAACTTAAAGAAATACAAATTACTCAATCGATGTAAATCACAATTTAAATAAGATTTAAAATGAAAACCAAATAAGAATAAAAGGGGCTTACTATTTTACAAAATTGATTTCAGCTCCCTGTCTTGGCCCTTAGAATTTTCAGAGTGATTGCTAATGACCTTTAGATAGTGCAAAGACTAGCAGCCTCCTCTCTCCCTTTTTCTCCCTTATTTTCTTCTTTCTTTTTCTTCAGAACTCTCTCTATGTTTTTTCAAAATTCTTTTTTCTCCCCTCTGTATTCTTAAGTCTTGTTTTTTTGTTCTCCCTATAGACCCTTTTTGTTTTTTAGTTTATCCTCTCCCTTTAATGCCTTGATTTCGTCCCTCATTAACTCTCACATTCATTCCCTCTTTAGTTCTCATTTCCTCTAATTTTTCAGTTCAAAATAATATTCTAACTTCCCACACATTCTCCACCATGTTGGTAACATTTTCCCATGCTAATAGACAGAGTAAATCACAATAAATTGTAGTTTTCTCCATCATTTTAAAAACAGCTCAGGATCACTGAGGTGTCGCTTTAGTGTTGTCGCCTTAGTGAGGCCCACTACTCTACAGGCTCATTAAGGAAGAAAAGGGTTGGACTTTGCGCTACCAAACTCATTTTGCTTGAACTTTCATCATTAGGCTTTATTCTTGGGTTAGGCCAAGCCATGTGTCTACACAATCTTATTATAAAGAAGGGCTTCTCAAATACCAAAACACATTTACTAAATGTGAAAGATCAAGGATTTACAAAGAAAAAATAAAGAAGTGGCATAACACAAACATAAGGAGCAAACGTTTGGAAATTAGAGATCATGTGTTATTTTTCAAATTTAGGCTGAGATTATTTCCAGAGAAGCTTAAACATAAATGGTTAGGACCATTTACAGTGTCACGAGTCTTTCCCCATAGAGCTATGGAATTGATAAATAATTAATGAGAGAAATTTAAAGTGAATCGCTAGAGGTTGTACAAGTACTATAGAGGTAAAGAAGATGATTTTCATTACCTTGCCGACTTGATCAACACCAACATATAGTTCATGCCATGGTCAAGTTTATAACCTCTTAAATAAGTAGTTCTTAGGGGTTCAACCAAGCTTTATACATTTTTAGTTTTCATCTTATTTATCTTTTGTGTTTTTTATGTCTTTAAAACTCATATTCACCCATAATTTTTTCAGCTAAATTGAAAGGAAATTGAGCATCAAAGATGGAGCAACTCAACCTATGATCACACAAGTGTCAAACATAGAAAGGGCAGTAAGCTTTATTATCAAAATAATTTATTCATTCTGTGAATTCCTAATTTTTCTTTTAATTTACTAACATTGAGGACAATGTTGATTTTAAGTGTGGGGGAATAAGTTGAGTTTTATTATGTAAGTGTTGAGTTTTATTGTGTCTTTTTGTGTTTTATTTTGAGTCATTTTTTATTTAGTTTAGAATATGATAAAAAAAAGTGGGGGGATCATGCATCTCATGCATTTTATGTGTTTTATTTTATGCATATAGATTGTTAGGAATTATCATGCATAGCACTTGAGAATTTGCAACCTATTAATGTGATGAATGTGATTCACTATGTGATGTTTTCTTGAAAAATTATGATAATCTCCTATTAATGTTTAGTTTGGATCTCTTAAACTTGAAAAAAAAATTGTGGTTAAGGATTTTTAAACTTTAATGAACTTAATGCTCACTTTTTTATTAAGTGATTGAATTTGATACTTGATGTTAAAGAAAAGTGCTTGTAAGTTGAAATTAAAGCTTAGCTCTTAGGATGATTAAGTCTGGTACATGACTTGGTATTTTATTCTCTTCTTAATTAAAAAAAAAAAAAGAAAACGAGATGGAGCATAAAACACACTCGTTGTGAAGTTTAGTCTACAATATGAGGACCCAAAAAATATTATTTTGCATGTTTAATTTTATTTAATATTGCATTTTCTTCTCTCCTGCTCTTTTCTCTTTTTATTTATTGTTGGCCAACAAATTGGAAAAATTGATGTGCTTTGTGCAGTCAAGTTTGGTCCTTTTGTTGTTTTCTCATTTGTTATTTTAATGCATTTTTATTTGTGTTATTTTATATTTTTATTCTTGCATATGAATTTCTAAATATCATTTTCCATAATAAAAATTGCATTATCAAGGGTTTGACATGCATTTTGCATTATTCATTACAAATTTTATTTTTTAATGTAAAAATCATATTTTCGGTGCAAAAATCACATTTCATTATAAAATATTAGTTTTGGCATGTCATTGAAACTAAGTTTACATTTTTAGATCTTTATCATAAAATTTATATCTTTCAGACCAAAATTACATTTTTAATATAAAAATTGCATTTTCATGATTTTCATACAAATATTGTATTTTTTGAATGTTTTGCAATCATTTTATCATGAAAATCTTATTTTTAGCGAAATTTTACATTTTTAATTTATTAACTTAAAAAAAATCATTTTTATTGCATTTATACTAAAATTTTTATATTTTTCACTTCATTTCCATCATAAAATTCTTATTGTAATCCATGTGCATGTAAATTCTATTTTTGTATAAAAATATGTCTATTTATTTTATTAGAAAAATCACATTTTCGTGTAAAAATTCATCTTTTGGTTTTAATTGCATGGAGATCACATTCTCTGCTAAATTACTGGTCAAGGGCCACTTGATGAAATTTTGTGTTGATTTAATATTTCTTTCCACATTTCAATTATCATATCATATTTTAGGGCGTTTAGAAATAATATTTTAAATATTTAGTATAATTTTGTTGCATTTCTGTAATTATGCATATTTAAATGCTATTTCATGTTATTCTAGTGACTATATGAAATTGTGTTAGCACTTTATGCCAACTTGTTACGTTTGTTTGAATTTGTAAATAAATGAATGCGAGTATATATTTGTTCTAACCCCTGTTTTGCATATGTTTATTAGATTTAGGAATATATTTATTTTTTTGTATTTTTCTCTTTTGTATGTATTTACTAGGAAAGCCATATTAATAATTGTAAATAATTATTTATTTCTTATTTCTTCTTTATTCTATTACGGATGTATGTGTGTATATATAAACTGTCATACCAAAACTAAGGTGATGAGGAACCTGTAACAGGTCATACCTAATGAGAAGTAGCCAAGCAGAAATGACCTCCCGAATTCAAAATCTCTAATGAGGGGAAGATTTTCACTCAGTATCAAAATTATCTTCTACTTCCCGAGTGACCGGGTGGTGACTACTCTTTGCATAAAAATAGAAATTGTTGCTTCTTTCAAGGCAAATCAAATCACAATCAGATCCTCCCTATAAAATATTTGCTCGTTGCTCAAAGTATGCTACTTGTGAAAGGTGCTTGGATGTTTCTACATCGCCATTTGCTCTAACCTCATTAATCAATCTCCTAAACACTCATTATCGCCTCCATTGAGTCCCATTTTCTCTTCTTTTTACTCCTCAATGCTTTTAGTTTCAAAAACTTCAGCTTGTAGTTACACTGCACATCTTGAATACAATTCAAGAGCTTATCAAACATAACAAAAAGAAACAAAACTATCTTTAGTTTTAATGATAATTT
The DNA here is from genome assembly GCA_949671775.1 of Mallotus repandus. NCBI lineage: Eukaryota > Viridiplantae > Streptophyta > Magnoliopsida > Malpighiales > Euphorbiaceae > Mallotus > Mallotus repandus. The sequence goes on along the minus strand of CATIWM010084785.1, from coordinate 23,489 downwards.
TTACAAAGAAAAATAGAGAAAGGGAGAAAGAGCCATGGCTTATGGTTGTTTGTTGACGTTATTGGTGGTGGTAGTTATGAGTTTTTTTTTGTCATAATGGTGATGGTGGTGTTAATTGGTGGTGATAAAGTTTGGCTACAGTGGTAGTTTTATGATAATGGTGGTCTCATGTGGTAGTGGTAGCTCAAGTAGTTTTAGATTTACAGTGATATTGGTTTAGGGTGGTAGTGGTGGTGTTGACGTGGTAATGGCGGCAACGATGGTGATGGTGGTGGTAGCGATTTTAGGTGGGTGATGTCAATGGATGGTGGCAGTTTCAAGTAGATGATGTTAATGGATGACGGCAATAGTGATGGATATCAAAAGGTTTCAATAATAATGGTAGTTGTTAACTTTATTCCTAATATGATAGAAGAGAGAAAAAGAATATATGATATATATATATACACACACACACACATGTATATCACTGTTGTTATTATTATTGTTGTTATTATTATTATTATTGTTATTAATGTTACATTTTTACATATTTTTATTTTCCTTTGTTGAATTAATGGGGGTATTAATGAGTATAATTGTCATATTAGCTTATTCCATTTGAAATAACATAGATGGACTAACGTGAAATTCTTTTAAAGCTTTAAGGACTCAATTAAAAAAGTTTTACAACTTTATTAAAATATTCAAAATGTCACAAGACTTGTGGGGTTATAATCCCAATTATTTTCTTCTCTAAACTACCATAATTCAAAATTCAATTAGATGTGGAACTTGATTTGATTTCAATCTTAGCATAAAACCTTTGTCTAAAATTTTCATTCTATTTTCATTACCATCCATACCATCTCTTCAATTTTAATATAATGTGCAGTTTTACTGTATTTAGCCAATTCAATAATCGTGCCACGGTTGCTTCACTATCTTCCTCCTTACTTACTAAAGTGATAGCTACCTCCATCTTCTTAAAATAATCCTCCGCATAAGTGGTTTCTTTTATAAGATTTTGAATGCTTTGAAATGGTTTTCTATAGTATAAATTAGGAAAATTTGTTGTATGCAAAGCTTTGATGCCATTCTATGTGCAGATTAGTAGTTCGTCATTCTTTATTTGATTGGTAATCTATATATCCCTCCAAGTATTTGGATAGTGAGTGGTTGTGAGTTTTACCTAAAAAACTCACTCAATTCACTTCTCCTATTCCAAGTACACATCAATATCAATTTTTTCTTAGAATTATAGAATCTTCCTCTTTGTGCTACTTAAATCCAATCGAGGTTGTTCATCCCACTCTTCATAATAAGGCTCTTAAATATGTTCAGTTGACCTTTTGTAATGATCAAAATTAATTAACCCTTGTTTTGATCTTAACAAACCTTATTTTGAGCATCTAATATGTTTGCTTCAAGTACACATAAGTTAGGATAATTTTTAGAGTGCAAATCATGAAGGAAAATGAAAAAAAATTAAAGTATGGAAGCCAGTCATGAGCTTAGTCCCAACCAAGACCATGACTGAGACATCATTACTAAAAAATGAAGATGGGGACAATACCTATCCTAAGCACGGTCTCAATCAGGACTAAACTTGGGACATGGGTATCCTGCCCGGGACTAAGCCAGCTTGCCCAAAATAAGAAGAAGCAATTTTCTAAAGATAGGACAGTACTTATCCCAGTCTCCGTCTCGACCGGGATGGCACCCAAGACCGAGTGACAAATTTTTTAAAGAACAAGCAGTGCTCATCCCGATCCATCATCTCGACCGGGACACCACCTGGGACACTAGTCTTAAGCATCGTCCCAACCAAGATCATCCTGTCACTTTCAATCTTAATGGCTCTGTCAGCTCCAACAATTAGTGTTATCAAACATCCCGACCGGGATTGAGAATATCCCGACCAGGACCAATGAAATTTTTGCAAAAATCTAAATAACAACTAATAAAGAAAGATGAAACCATGGACGAATTGAATGAGCTCCAATAGCCATGTCCTAATTTTTTTCACTATATATACTCTTCATAAAACCTCATTTAAGAGGTTAGACATATTAGTGAACAAATTCTTCTTAGCATTCAATTCTTAAAAGCTTCAAACATTAATTTTCTTTATAATCAATTCCTATTGAGTGTGGTTTGTATGATAAATTAGGTTCTTCTTCTTTTTGTATTTCTTAGGTTTAAAAAAAGGGAAGTGAGGAACTAGTTCTAAGTGGATTTGGTTTAAGTGTTAACCAACATAACACTTGGGATTTGGTTTTAGGGTTAGCTGAGAAAACTCTTGTCGTGTGAGGTTGAAGAGTGAGTCTGAAACTCTCGTAAACTCAATCTCAAATAATAGATTGGAAATAAGTTAGGTGGAGATGTAGATTCATTTGTGAATTGAACTCCTTAAACATTTGTGTTTGATTCTCTACTTTCTTAATCTCTCTTTAATTCTTACTTAATTCTCTTATTTTCTTTTAAATTGTAAATAGCCTTATTCACCCTCCTTTTAGGGCAATTACAATTTGTATCAGAGCTTGTGTTCTAGGTACTTAATTACTAGAATTCAAGATCATGGGGAGTGAATCTCTCAACTTTTCTTCTCTTAGACCTTTCTTTAATGGTAGTGACTACCCATATTAAAAGTTAAAAATGGAATCATAATAGTGACCCCATTAGGCTTTGGGATGTTGTTATAAAGGGTTGGGAACCTCCTAAAGCTATTATTGATGATGTAGAGAATACTCTTGCAACAAGTCAATATAATAATGATAAAAAATAAGAAAACTACAAAAATAAAAGAGCAATGATCACTGTACTTTCCTCCATATTAAGAGAAGAAGGTGGCAAAGTTTAACATTGTCAATCCACAAAAAAAGTATGGGAAACACTTGAAAATCACTATAAAGGAAATGTGCAAGTGAGAAGCAAGAAGGTTTAATTTCACACGTATGAGTATGAAAATGAAGCCTCAAGAATCAATAACCAAAATGACCAATCACCTCAATGCTCTTCTCACCACTCTCAAGAAACTCGAAAAACATTTTTCCACAGAAGAAGTGAACAACAAGATTCTAAGAATCCTACCTAAGAAGGATTGGGAATCTAGAGTCACATCAATTGAGGAAGCAGAAGACCTCTCAACTCTTTCAACCGATGTGCTTATTGGAAAGCTCCTTACACATGAGCTTACTATAAAGCCAAAAGGAGAAGAAGAAAGAGATGAGAAAGAAAAGAAGAAAAAGAGCATTGCATTGAAGGCTATTCAAGAAGCTAGTAAAGATGAAAGCTTGGTGGACTCTAGTTATAATGATGATGAGATTTCCATGATCACTAGAGTATTTAAGAAATTCTTGAAGAGAAAAAGCTTCTTAAAACAAAGAGACGACAAAAAGTTTGATGGCAAGAAGAACAAAGAGGTTATTTACTATGAATGCAAGAAATCATGTCACATTAGTAGTGAGTGCCCCAAGCTCAAATTCAAGAACAAGGGAGCAAGGGACAAGAAGAAGGCCTTCAAAGCTTCGTGGGATGACTCCTCTAAATCGGAAAAGGAAAAAGATCAAGAAGAAGTGGCTAACCTTTGCTTCATAGCTCTTAAAAATGAAAAAGAGGAAACATTTACTTCTCATTCTTCTTATGATGATTGTGATGGTGAGAGATCTATTATGAGCAAACCGATGCTTAAATTTAAAAGTTTACTCTCTAAAAAGAAGCTTTACAAGCATAAGCTATCTAACTTATCCAAGGAATTTGAAAGTTTGAAAAATGATTTCTCTAAACTTATTGAATCAAATGAAAAGCTTGCTAACGATTTAAAATTCTCAAATTCCTTGGAGGACAAACTTAAGAAAACTAATTATGAAAATCTTAAGCTTTCTAGGGAGGTCTTAGAATTAAAGAATTCCATTAGTAAATTCAAGAAGGGAAAAGAGGCTTTAAATATTCTTCTTGACTCTCAAAAATTCTATGGGGATACTCATGGAATTGGATATACAAATAGAATGCCCTCTTCCTCATTATCATCTCATATTAACTTTGTTAAAGCTTTTTATGATTCTACTCCTTCTACTTCTAAATCTCTTAAGACTCAATCTTTCAAAGCTAAAAAGTCTCATGTGTCAAATGATAAGGGAAAGTCTCATATGACTCAATCTCCATTAACAAAAAGGGGTAAGTCTCAAGCTAAAAAGCCTCAACCAAGACATCCTTACTATTGACGCCAGCGGGTTTGACTCGACACTCTTTGGATCACTGACTCTTTTTCCATGTTATGGAAAAATAAAGGGTAGTGAGAGGAGTACTGAAAGAGCTTAGGGATAGCATAAATGCACTTATAACCCACCACTTAAGCAGGAGAAAAAGAGGAATCACCACTCGGTATCACCCGAGAAATTGTCCGTTTTAAGGACTTAGACAAACTCGGATCCCTTGCTTGGAATCACATTCACCCATTGGATAAAGCATTGGGTTCAGATTTTGATGTCTATAGGATTAGTCTCTTTTGTTTGAGGCATCTCCATACCGCCCGAATGCTGAGCATTGTTGGCCTTACTTTATGGACAGGGCTTCCAAGAATTATGTACTATTATACATCAACTTCTACATGCAAATGCAGACAATATATACACACAAGCACATAATAACAATAATAATATATTGAATGATGATGTACGAGTATGGCATAATGCATGAACATATAAATAAATTGACATAGCAAAAGATGATGCATGATCACAACAAGTAAACGAACATAGTATATGTATACATGACATGGCAATCCTAAAAACATAATGAATGTACATGGCATATTTACATGTTATGGAATTAATAGCACACAATCATAGCATATTTAACACACATATGTCATGTGAGTTTCTATGCATGGCATCCTAATTATGTGAAATGAAAATGAAAATTAATAATAAGAAATAATAATAAAAATAAAAAGAGTAGAGACAAGAGAGACAAACACTCGAGTAGGCTCCTCCTCTTCATATTGTCATTATTTTCCAAGATTTGGGGCCATTATTTTATGAAAAATTAATATTTGAAATGAAAATAGAAAATAAGATGAAAAATGATTGAAAAGTGCACAAAAAGGATGAAATTAATGGAAAAGAATAATAAAAAGCCTAATTTATATCTTAAGGCCTAATTTATATCTTAACTAGTAATGTGTGTAATTTATATCTTAAGGTACTAGTAATGTGTGTAATTTATCAAATTAGGCCTTAAGATATAAATCTTGTACCTTGGATATAAATTAAATTCACATTACCCATTATTGTCTTTTTATCATCCAAAAATCATCATAAATGGATTTAAAAAGAACAAAATGAAATAATTGATTTTGAGATTTTGGTTGATTCTCAACATTATGAATAAAAACACAACACAAAATATCAAGCAATAAATAAATTAATATTCACAAATGAATAACAAAGGCAATCAAGAATGAAATAAAGGGATGTAAAATAATAATAATCAAGATAATTAAAGAAATTATTATAAGAGAAATTATTAAAATAAAGTAAATAAAAAGGAAATTATAATTAGAAGATTGATGGAGAGAATGGAAAGAAGAATTATATTAAGAATTGAAATATTTAACCAATATTATGAATTAGTGCAAATAAATTCAGAAAATGCATAAAAGAAATAATAAATACTAGATATGTAGTAAAAATAATAAGAAATTAGAAGATGAGATGAAAATAGGAAGTAAAATAAACATTTATGAAGAAAAGAATATGTTAACATGAGAATTAAAATAAAAAGATTAAATAAATGAAAAATAATATTGTAAAGACATGTATAAAAGAAAAAGTAACATGTAAATAACTTAAAATAAAAATAAAATAGAAATTGAGGTGGAGAAAAGAATTATGCTAAGACATAAAATAAATAACAATTAAAATAAAGGAAGCGATGTAGTGGAGATACATGTATGGAAATAATAAATAAAATAAATATACGAATGAGACGAAAGTAGAGATTATGGCAATGAATGATAAAAAAAATGATAAAAGAAAGTACTTGAGAATTAGGAAATATCACGATAATGGAAATAAATAAATAAATAAATAAAAGATGAACAATTGTAATGAAACAATTAAAGCAAAGAAATAAAAAATTATAGCTTGAACATGTAAAGAAAATGAGCTTAGAGATGGAGAGTATAGACTTGTAGAGATTGCAATTACAATAAAATAAGCAAATAAATGAGTAATAGAGCATAAAATAAATAAAAAGAGATATTGCGAGTAGAGATTGAGAACTTGATAATAAGATGAGCAATATATAATATTTGTACAATAAATAAAATGCTTGAAAACTAAATTGCAATAACAATAAATGTTAGTGGTTAGTAAAGTTAGCAATGTTAGAAATTGAGAGATTGAGAGCATTGGGATTGATAACAAGAGATATATAATGCAATGAATGATGGTAATGCAAATGCATGCTCACATAAGTATTAAATAGATCTGGGGTGCATGCAAAGGATGATGCATGATGAAAATGGGAAGCATGCAAAATGTTGCAATTTAGGGAAGCAAGTAAATATGCAAGTGATGCAAGCTGGGTAGCATGCATATATACATCTAGAGGATCTAAAAATGAGCACCTGCATGATAGTGATATGCATCAAGTAAATAATATGCATAAAGGCACATGAATGCATGATAATGCAATAATGAAATGAAATAAGGAAATTGGTTAGTAATAATAATCAATAAAAAGAGAAAAATTGGTTAGAGACAATAATCAAGTGATAAGACAAAGGAAAATTGATTAGAAGTAAAAAAAAAGCATGAAAATGATGAATAATATCTTAGAATACACCAATTTAACCAATAATGATCAAATGATGCATCTAAGTGCACAAATAAATCACAAATATGTACACAAAACACACACAAGCTTATATAATCGTAAATTAGACTTAAAAATTATAACAAATTAATCAACAAGAAGTATGCACACAAGATTGACAACAAGAGTCACAAAATCAACACAAATGCACAAGTTTCACCCAATACACATACATAACAATACACACATACTTCAAGACATAAAATAACCAAAACTAGGTCACTAAATTAGCACATAATCAAATTACAGACTCAAATTCACAATCAAGAATGCACAAGAAGCAACATACTGTTGATCATCAACCAAAAGCTCAATCAAAACCAAAATAAGCAAGTAAATGAAATAGCTTTAAAACAAAAGTTGAGTATTAAAGATAAATATTTTAAGAATGAAAATAAATTGAAAAAAATTAAATTTGATCATCATAGGACCTTTTAGACTCATTTAAATGATGTGTGATCATCATAGAACATATTTGAGTCATTAGGACCATCATCGAAGTCATTTTGGAGCAAAATGGGCAAGTTTTCGGAGCTCAGACATGGATGGCCGATTTGCCACCTGAATAACCAATTTTGGCATGCCAATAGCTGGTCTAAGAGGCTCCAATAACGGGATTTGAAGGAAGAACAACTGATTTTGCCAAGAACATTTGGTTTTGCAAAGAACAAGTAATTCTTGTTCAAAACACGAATTTTAATTGCCCCAAACCAAAAACCAAAGACAAAAATCAATCGAAAAGATATTTTAGAAAGTGTTTAGCCTCAGATTATGAGATTAAACTCACCAAAAATAAAGATTGAATTAAAGAAATGGAGATTGAAAGCAAGTAGAGTAAACTGTGCAATAGGTTGTTTTCTATTTTTTTTGTTGTTGTGAGCTTAGTTTTGATTTAATTTGATGTTTTTGGATAATGGGAGGATTAATGAATGTTTGGGAGTGTGTTTAGGTTGAGAATTGGATAGAAGTTGGGTTGAGAAAGGTGAGAGAAAAAGGGTGGATGAGGAGAGTGTTTATTTTGGCTTATTTTTCTATTTTTCTCTCCTTTTTTTATTTTCTCACTCTCTACAAGAATTTTATCTCTCTTATTCTTGGCTCTCTCTCCCCCCCAAAATGCTTTCTCAAACCTTCTATTTATAGGAAAAGGCTTGGTAGTATAGTTATAATTAAGTTACAACTAAAAGGGATATTGTTTCACACTACAAGAAAAAAGTACCCACTTGTACTAATCTTAATTTGACACTTGTCTAAGAATATTCTTTACTTGGTCACTACTCCTAGGAAATTTTACTATATTTTATTAGATGCGTGGGACCTAGTTTGACCGCTGGAGGTCAAAAATTTGACTTTTTGCCAAGTGGTCTACACTAACACGTTATAATTTTAAAGGACAGTTTTTGACTGAAATTCAACTTCGGGACTTGAATTGACCTTTGAAAGGGTCCGTTGACCAAAGTTTGACTTTTCATTTCAGAGATTCCTAAGGTTAAACTGAAGCTCCAAGGCTGAAAACTAGTATGAAAAACAGACGATACAGAAAAAAAATAGTCTTTTTTAAGACTTTACTATTTGACTCATTAAACAAGACTCAACACAAACTTTCACTCTCTCAATCATCAAAACCTCTTTCTCAAGGTTAGGTTTGATTTCAAAAAGGTTTGGTTTGGTTCTCAGATAGGGTTTTGGGGTTTCAAATGGCTTTGAACTTGCTTTTTAATCGTCATTCTTAATCAATCTCATTTGATGGTGAGATATTTTTCTGCTTTCATCATCGGCCTTCAGGGTTTTCAAAAAAAAAACCTAACAACCGCCTTTGTGTCATGTTTAACTCCTTTTGGTTCAATAAGTATCTCAGACTCTTATAATTAGTAAAAATCTGAAATGTTTCTCTATATAAGTAATGCCTCGATATTTTCAAAGCAAACATAATGGTAGTAAGTTCTAGATCATGTACTGGAGAAGATAATTCATATGGCCTCAACTGTCTATAGGCATGTGTAATCACCTTACCATGTTGCAATAACACACATCCCAAAACCTAATGAGAAACATCACTATAAACTAAAAATCCTCCATTACTTCTAGGAATAACTAGCACTAGAGCAGATGTCAACTTGGTTTTCAATTTGTCAAAACTCTTCTGGCATGCTTTAGACCATTCAAATGCAACATTTTTTCAAAGTAAATTTGTTAAAGGGCTAGTTATCAATGAAAATCCCTCAACAAATCGGTGATAGTATCCAACTAATCCTAAGAAACTTCAAACTTCTGTAACATTCTTTGGAGTTTCCTATTTTACCACTACTTCTATTTTCTTTGGATCCACCTTTATGCCCAGTCTAAAAACCACATGTCCTAAAAATACAACTTTATTAATCCAAAACTCACATTTACTCAATTTAGCATATAATTAATTTTCTCTCAAGGTTTGTAACACAATTCTTAAATGTTGTTCATGTTCTTCCTTACTTCTTGAATATAAAAGTATATCATCAATGAATATAATCATAAATTTGTCTAAGTAGGGCTGAAACACCTTGTTCATGAGAGCCATAAATGCTACTGGTGCCTTAGTTAAACCAAACGGCATCACTAAAAATTCATAATGCCCGTACCTAGTTCGAAAAGCAGTCTTCAGTATATCTAGGTCTAAAATTTTAAATTGATAGTAGCCTAATTTCAAATCAATCTTTAAAAACACCTGAGCTTTCTGCAATTGGTTGAATAAATCATCTATTCTAAAGAAAGGATATTTATTCTTCACGGTGACCCGGTTCAACTTCCTATAATCGATACACAACCTTTTTGTCCCATCTTTCTTTTTCATAAATAGTACTGGAGCACCCCAAGGTGATACACTTGGCCTAATGAACACATTGTCAAGTAGTTCTTGCAACTGAGTTTTCAATTCTTTCAATTCTTGGAACTAGTTCAATTGTAAATTCTACTTCTCTATAAGGTGAAAAACCCGATAAGTCATTTGGAGACACATCTAGAAATTCATTTACCATAGGGATATTTTCTATTGTATTATTCATAGTTCTAGTATCTATCACATGTGCTAGATAAGCTTCATAACTACTTTTAACCATTCATGAAGCCTTTAAAGCAGAAATTAAACATGCAAGCACAATTTGTCTCTCCCCTAGAAATATAACCATCGGTTGATTCATAGATTCTAAAATAACCTCCTTAATAAAACAATTCACTATGGCATGACGTTTGGTCAACCAATCCATACTCGATATCACATCAAATTCATGAAGTGGTAACAATAATAAATCAGCTTTCAACTTCACTTTACCAATGCAAATCAAATAGTCACGACATACACTAGTCACAACCATTATTTCTCCCAAGGGTGTACCCACATTTAAGTCAAAACCTAATGGTTCATGTTTATTACATAATTGAGATGCCATGTCCCATGATATAATCGAATGAGTGGAGCCAAAATCAATTAAAACATAAGCTTCTAAATCTTGAACAAGAATTCACAAATGATAACTTTTAAGGTAGCAATAGCTTCTTGTCTAGTCATGGAAAACACTCTAGCCTATGCCTGAGGTCTAGAACTCTGACTTTTTATATGCTCACACCTCTGCCAGTTGCAGTTGTTCTACCTCTACCTTTTCCCCTACTAGATGTTGCTCCAACTCCACTTACTGTTGAAACTCCCATTGTAGGTTCTGATATAGCTTTGCCATTGCTACTTTCTATCACACTAGTCTTTTCAGGACGTTTTCTATACATATGCTCAAAAGATCCACAAAAGTAGCACACACTAGTAAGTCTCCTACACTCACCACCATGTTGTTTCCCATAATGTACACATAAAGGTCATTGTGCCATAACTTGACTTTGACCTCTGCCTAAATAAGATGGAACACCAGATCCCCTTCCTTTAAAATTAGAATAACCACCCTGAGACCTAACTTATGGTGGTATGTATCCTCCGCGTCTGCCTTGCTTTCTACTAGAATCTCTTATAATTTCACTTTGTACCCTTTTAGCTCGTTGTTTAGTTCTTTCTTTTGCTAGTATTTCAGCTCCAATTACAACTGTGCTCAACTTAGTGTAACTCTTAAAATCTGTAGGTATGATCCTATCTCTGATATCATATTTTAGTCCCTCTTTAAACATTCAACATTGTCTCTATTAATGGCTACCAAAGATGAAGCGTAACGAGATAACTGATTGAATTTTACTTCGTAAATATGTTACACTCATTGCCCCTTATTTCAAGTTTAAAACTGCCTTCTGTTATCATTCTTGTATGCTTCTAGGATGTTGTTATTAGTGAACTCACGAAGAAAATCATCCCATGTTAACACTGGAGGCTGAACATCATTCCCAGAAATAGTTTCCCACCATTCATAAGCATCTCCTTGCAATAGTGACACTACGTAATCAATTTTTTTTTGGTGTGCACTTCATCAGATTAAGAACTCTCTATATCCTAACCAAGTCTCTATAATTAAGGGATCTGTAGTGCCAAGAAAATCAACTACACCCTGTTTCCTTAATTTATCATATCTCCTCTCCCTGTACTCTTGTGGTCCATGTACTTCATGCTCACGATGCTCAAAATGTGCTTGTTCATAAGATGCATATTGTGCATGAGAATGTGTAGGAGATCCAACCCTATTACTAGGTTAATCTCGTGATAGATGATATGAAGCTTCCATTAAATGTGTATTGGTCGACTCCTCTCTCCTTGATGGTGTCTATGGACATGTAAGACTACATTATATGACAATGTTTAGCAATGTACATGTCATGCCATCCTCATATGTATGTTCCCTAAGGAACCTATCCCTACTCTGATTCCAAAATATGTAACACCCTATAGATATTCATTATATAAATACCCTGTGTCTTTGTTTAGCACATTAATACAACTATATCATGATTTAAAAAAAGTCAACATATTATTTATACACATAAAAGATCATAACACTTTCAATCATATAATACATAGAAGCTATATTTACATGTAATTACAAAATATATCTCCCTATCAAAATGTATGCTTATGATACAAGGAGAGAGAGAGTGAGGGTTCGACCGGTGACCTTTGCTTCATTCTTTATTTACAATACATTATGCTTCAAAATGATCACACTTCAAGCTTCACTATCTGGGAAAATAATTGCGATTTGAAGAGTCGCAACTTAATGAATATAAATATCAATTAAACTCTATATGCACCGAAAGCAAATAGATAATATTAAAATATAGTACAAGTATGATTCATTCAAATGCAAGTGCTAATGAAATATTCATTGATCCTAGAATTCATGTGAAACAATTGCCATTTGATTTTGCTGGTCAGCTTATAACATGTGAATCATTTGATTTTCTTTGATCATTTGCATTTGCCATGTGATTTGCAAATATTTTCTAAGCTAGTCACAACATCCTCTTATATTTGTATGCAAGTGCTCAAGTGTAAATTTGTATAACAAATACTCATTAGGATCATAACATTTGTATTTAACTTGTAAACACTTGTGCATAGACATAACCAATCAATAAACTATGTACATTTGAATAGTCAAAAGGCAATTCACTTCAAAATCTCATAGAATACATATAGTCAATCAAATTATAACTCATTCATCATATGTTCACACCTATCTTAAAAACACAATTTTCACCCTAAAATTTAATTGATGCTTATACTCACCTTTTAAATGTCTAACACTCTATAGATGGCTTGTATCACCTTCTCGAGCTTCACCAATGCTTTGAGATCTTAAAATATGATATATATTTAATCAAGAATATGCCTGCAATAAGTGTTCATACTTGGTATGCAATTAGAATATGTTCTATATATGTAAGCCTAACATTTATGCATATTCTTCCTTGTTAGACAACTTGACCTTGCTAGACATTAGAGTAAATAACTTTTTCCACACAACTATAAATTACTTAATTCTTTTTTTAAAAAAACTAGACACACAAAGATATAACATAATTAAAATCAGCATAATATATGTTCTACACAATATTTGGTGAATTTTTGAATTCAGATTTGTGTTTTGCACAAAAATAATTTGTGCAGGTCTCATTCAGTTTAGAATTTGTCAAGTTATACAAGTCCAATTGCCAGATACTGTTTGAAAAACATAGTTAACATATAAAGGAACAACTTTCATGTTTTATACTTCTTCTAATTCAGTCTCTGAGGTCCTTATATTAATTTAGGAAAATTGGACTGCCTGCAGATGTAGCAAGCAGAACCAGCCCCACTCCAAGGATGATTTCTCATTACACACACATTATCTTACCAAAATGTTTTAAAGGCTTTCAGATACCATATAATTTAACAAATATTATGTTTAAAAATTTGCCTAATTTAGCCTTTAAGGGTCTCATAGTTACTAGGTAAAAACAAGCTACCTGTAGAAGACATTATTTAAACCAGTCCCATTCAATGAAGAATTTCTCATCACACACACCTAATCTCATAAATTTTTTTTACAGGGGGTAAGATGAGGCATAAATCTACAAGTTTTATGTTTTTTACTTCTTTTAATTCTTCTTCGATGGCTACGAAAATAAGGGTGCAAAATTCAGCCCTAAAATAGAATTTAGAGGCTATAAAATCATTTTCACATCATCACCACATGATTTCAAACATAATTTAAAATGAAAATAATCAACTTATCAAATGAGTAGCTAAAATGTTAAAAATTCAAGTTTAAGAGCTTGAGAGAAAGATAAGGAAATTAGATTTAGATGGAAAATGAACATTAGGTTAAGGTAGAGAAGAAAGTAGAGCCTTTTAGTCTCCCTACAAGAAAAATCCCATAAATATCCACATTGAAATTTTTTTATCCTTGTTATTATATTTTTAATCAAATATCAAGTAAAAGTTCAAATCAATCTCCTTCCATTGAAAAGCTCAATTTAGTCCCAAAGGTTACTCATGTAAACAAATAAACTAGATTCAATTCCTTACATATTTTTTTTATTAACTAAACTTTCAATTTTATGATATCCCCAAATACAACCTATATTACACATACTCAAATATACCATTGCAATGCACTTTGACAAATAGAAAACAAATGAAAGAACGCGGAATTTACATAGTTAAATGGAATGATTTGAGATGTATATGTTCAAGTGAATTTTATGTAATGCATACAAATTTAAATGAAATGCTTATAGTTAGGGTCAAGGATGTTACATGACATTTACTACAATGGCAATTTGTTGCAAGCTTATATATATATATATATATAGTTGTGGTGCTGATTGATTTAGGATATGTTATTGTTGGATTGAATTCTTCAAGTTCTTATATATATGTGAACAATCCATCATACAGAGAGTTCATTTTCAAGACTTTTAGAGCTGCAACAGTTGATATTAGCGGCGCTGTTAATTGATTGGTAATTAATTAAATAAAAATTTATTGTATTATTATTATTATTATTTAAGGTTTTAATCTGTTATTAATTAATACAATGATGGATGATTTAATTGCATGCATACAGGGTACTGGGACTAATAGCCACAAGTTTATTACAGGGTCCTGGGAGTTCACCTTACAGTGTTAGTGAATTGGCGAGCAATAACATGGTTAAAGCTATGATCATCTTCATTTGGTAAGCCACTGTGCCTCGTTATGCTCATCAGGATGTTGATCTCTAGATTTTATACTGCCCGCTAGCTAGCTATTTGCTAGTCTTTCTATATGAGTACTACTATAAATAAGCTAGACTTTCACTAAATGTACTCAAATGGGCTATTAATTCTGCAATGGCAATGAATTTAAACTAATGTACTATGTTGAATACATTTTTATCCAGCTTTGCTATAGGTCGCAATATGTAGCCGCTTGTAAAATAACATTTCTTCTTACACTTTTACCTCTTAAATGTTTTTTGATTTCCCATAAAAATAAGGGAGCAAAAAAATAAATTTCACACACCACAACAGAACTTTTTACATAGTTCCATCATAATCTGTAACATGAAATATTATCCTTTTAATGATTATATATTGACATATCATATTATATTTACTTTTATTTTAAAAATGGAATAATTGCACCAATGGCATCTGAACTTTTTAGATTTTGACAATTGAGTGTCTAAACTTTTTTTTATTCAATTGAGTGTCTCAATTCATAAAAAGTATTGTGTCAGTGCTTCTGACCGATTGAAGTTTATATGGCAATACTGGAAAGGTCATGTGGGACCACAACAAGCCTAATAAACCTCCATGTCAGCAAAAGTAAGGACAGGGAACTTGGTATTACAATAATAACCCTGAAACTATGTTAAAAAATGAGAAGCAAATTTCCATCTATGCAAATCTCAAAAATGATTGTTGTTCTTCTTTTTCTCACATTTTGGTGACTTATTTTTCTTCTTTTTGTCACAGAAGAACGGAATTAAGGTTTCTTTGTCTTCTTTTTCTTCTTATTAAATTCACCATTGTCGGGTTCTTATTTCTTTGTAATGTTTTGAAAGAGCCATGGATGCAAATTACTTATGTGTATGTGCAAAACGATGAGTGATAGGAACTTCATAGACATATAGAAATCCAGGAAGGAGATTTTAGTCTTGTGAGGACCTGTCTTACAACAGAACATTTGAGCGGTTTGAGTTTTAACTAGGTGACAGATCAAGTAGCATAATTTGTAGTTTTTTGACTAGCAAATCAAAGCTTGAAATGTAGTTGTAGAGAATTTGAGCTAGAGAGAAGTGTCTATGGGTGATTATGATTTTGTTGATATTTGTGATTATATAGTGTTGGTAGTTTATGCTTTTTCTCTTTTGTATTGGACCTATGGAGTGTGGGTCATGTTTGTAAAGGAACTTTTTGGTTTTATATGTTATGAACTATTGTAGGTTGATTGCAGTTTATGGTTTCGATGTATTGTGCTTAAGGTTCAATTTGAGTCAATAATAATGAAACGATATTATGGCTTTTTCTTGTTTTTTAATAGTGCTCTGTGTGTGTGGTGTATTTGGTGGTGATCATGAATTTGATGCATCTGATGTATGTATAAAACAAAAATTGATGACCATTGAATAGAATGAATACAATGAATTGTTAAAAAAAGTCAATGCAGCTGATACTAATGGACAGAAAAACAACAATTCAGCTGCTGCCTCTTTTAGTAGGAAAATGCTACTAATGGATAGCTGGAAATTGTGTGAATCCTAAAAAATTTGCATATAATAATTTACTTAAAAAATGAATAGCATTTTACTTGAAGTAACAGTAAAATTCTATTTTCAATGGTTCCTAAACAACTATTAAATGCTTAAATACAAAAACATAACATTCACAAATGAGATGGATAAATGATTAACATAACATAGATTAATAATAATGTATACAGCTTGATATTAAGATCAAATGACCATTATCAGCTATAAAAATGATAAAAAAAGCTGCTAAAATATAAGTCTTTAACATATTTGCTAAAACACTTAAGAATCCTGATAAAAAAAAAAAAAAGAAACTGAAAACCAAATCTTATAATCTTGGACTAAATATGATGTTTCTCCACTTCAAGTCTCATTAGCTTGGTAATGGTTTACAATATTCCACAAAATTTAGTTAATAGCCACCCATATTGCAGACTTAGGTATTCTACCTTAAAATTGACTCTTATGTTGGAAGCTCATATTGGCCAATAACAACATCTTTATTCCTTCGTTTAACAGTGGATGTTGATTTCATTTGATTTTTTTTCTTCAAATTTCTTTATCTGTTGGCCTGAATATTGGGGAAAAAAATACACACATTAAATTAAATTATCGATTAATTTATTAATTACACAAGTTAAGCATTACTTGCAACTGATTAGTGGTAATGAATTGCTTTTCAACTTTCATAAAAGCTTATTTCCTTTGTGTCATGAAAGATGGTTGATCTTTACATTATTAATGACAAGCATTTGTTGACTTTTTGTTTGAGGATGTATAAGCAAAAAATAAATTCCTTTAAATTAAAAATTGAAATGCTTAATCACCATAACAAATAACATAAGTAATAAAGTATGTAACTTACATTAGCCACCATGTTCAATGTTTTTAAGTCTATATACACTCCATAGCCTTATGGAGGTTGAGTAGCAAATCCAGGAGTTGGGTAAGTCCTTCCATATAGAGGCTGAGTAGCCAATCTATAGGAAGCTTCAACATATGTTAGTTTTCTTTTTCTTGCATAATGAACAGAAAATCTTTCATTTTTTGAGAGTGGACTAGCAGAGGGTAATTTTTTCACAGTATCTAGTACTGAAGTTGAAAAAGATGGTCCTTCAGGAGCAAACGAAGGTCCAATATCCTGAATATATAAATAAATTGCAACAAATTAGTCCTACACCAAACCAAAATATAATTTTCCTTGTTGGAATACTACATACCTGATTTGCAATTGTTGACATTGAATTAAACACACTTGGTTCCAAATTAGTGGACTAATCACCAACAACCTAACCAAGATAACAATTTCAATTCCTTTAAAAATTAAACATAATCTATAAATTATAAGTTCATAAGGAAAGTAATGAACGTTTAAAGAAAATAAATACTTACATATTGTCTTCTGTCAGAATTTGGCGGTGCAGTGTCAAGTGAATTTGGTGATCTGTTAGCATTAGTTTGGGTTATTTCAGCTATAAAAGATGGTCCTGAATCAGCCTGTGGTCTTGAATCTCCTTGGTTGCCCTTCTTTAAAGATGGGCATGTTTTCTTGTTGTGTTATGTTTGGTAATAAAGCTGGCAAGTCATCTGTCTACATTTCCTAAAATAATTTATAACCATTTTACAGCTCACCCTCCTCTCTTCTTCTATCTTTTGTAGGTCTACCAGGCATTCTTTGGTCTGGTGGAGGTTGAGGTGGGTCAACCTATCTTCTACCCCAAAACTTCTTGCTATTCATGCCTCCCATCATATGTCAATATGCTTCTTCATATTTGTCTTTTTTAAACCATTCAGATTTTTCTCAATATGATGTATTACACAGACAGCATAATGGCATGGAATGCCAGTTAAATCCCGACCTCAATACGCACAAGTTTGATTTTTCATATCAACAACATATGTATCCCCTTTGTACTTAACCTCAAACCCATTGTCTCCATTCCATATCATATGACAATGGGTGCTTTCTAAGCAATTATCAAATAACTTTTCCTAATCCTCGGCCCAAAGTCACAAATCCATTTCTCACAAAGTTGTCTATTATCTCCAAGTCTACCCATAACTAACTTCCTAATACCCTCCAACATGGTATAAATGTTCTTGGTTATATGCTCAACTATCGTACCAATAAATGCTTCGATTAAATTATTGTCCACAACGTCACATTTCACCTGTGTATTGAAGTAAGCTCGACACCACTAACTGGGATGAATATTTAACATGCCTTCAAATCCTTGTGGGCACAACCTCTTCATTTCTTGCATATTTGTTAGTGTCAAATTATGCATACTTTTAGGACCTTAATTGTATACATTTGTAAATTTTACAAAGCATTTAGTATAGAAAAGCTTTTAGAAATAGATACTTTTATGTTTTCTTTATTTTTTTATTAGGGAAAGAAAGTTTGGAGGTGATTTGATGAAGAAAGTGAAGAAAAGAGGAAGAAAAGAACATAGCAAAGTGGAGTAAGACATTTTCACGATCACAGGTGGATGCACGATTGCGATTATGCCCAGCCCCAGCCCTAAGTGATGTCGAGCCTTTTGCAAGCGTGATAGATGCGCGATTATGGGTTTTTGCATAGTCGAGCTTCTGTCGCGAGCATAACCCTTTTATTAGAGACCCTTTTATCATGAGCACAGTTTCGTGATCGATCATGGGCAACACATTTCCAGCAAAGTAACATGGTAATGTGTACATCTTCAAGAGAGAAAATCCAAGGGAGGTGAAAGGACAAGTTCTAGAAGAGGTTAAAAAGGACAAAAGGCACATATTTCTTGCGGATTACACATATATTCTACAAACTCACTCTCTCACACATAAAGAAGAGGACACACATCATGAGAAGAAGAAAAAGAAGAGAAAAAAACCAGAGGAGAAAAAAAGCTGAAGAAGAAGTGACCCATTTGAAGATTCAAGCTTCTTTGGATAACAATATTCTATCTCTTTCTTATTCTAATCTCTTGAGTGTATTTTGAATATTTAATGATGGATCCAATAGCCATGAGTGGCTAAGTTCTTTTGTGTTATTGGGATTTTAGAAACCTATTTGATTTTAGTTCATTTAATATATAGGTTCTTGTTTATAACTTGCATATTATATTTGTTGAGCTTTGTTATGTGATGTACTATGGCCAAATGCATCTTTAATTTGAATCTATGCATTGAGAAATTATGGATTCAATAGACCTACAAATACTTGTTAGATCTATCAATGACTTGAGAAAGCTTGTGTAGATCTAATCTTCTTTAAGTTTGCTGAATGCTTTGCAAGTTAGATGTAATCTTATAGTATGTTGATAGTAAGAATTCATTCATATTGTAAGATTTGATTGATGCTTATTTCTGAGATTAACATTGCTTGAGAGAGGTTGTTAATTAGTTTATGAAAGCTTGAGGTGTGTAATAAAAATTGCACTAATCTATCATTTGGCTTAATGATAATATGGTGTGCCATTTCCCCAATAACATGCCTTTACCATTGATTCTTTTCTTGTTATTTTGATTTGCAATAACTTTAATTATATTCTTTTGTTAGCTTGTTATTTTATTTATTTACTTGTCTTAAGCAACCCTTTATTGATAGCTCTAAACCATTATAATTGAGATTAATAAGTGTTTAGTTCCAATCCCTGTGGAAAACGATACTTTATTCACTACTATATTACTTGACGACTCATGCACTTGCGGTGAGCGTACAAGTTTTTGGTACCATTGTCGGGGATTGACGAAGCTAACATCAAAATTAATCAATATTATTTTGGATTAGAGCATTTTCTATTTTTGATACTTTTTTTTTACTTGCATATTTTGTTTTAGAGGTACTCTTGTGGTTGTGTATGCACAATACTAGACACTCGGGAAAAGAACCATTGCTCTTTATTCTGGATTTAACACAATTCCAGAAGGAGAACTGTAGGAGATCAAGAAGTATGTCTATAGATATGGCTGCACAACAAGGAGGTCAACAAGCTGATGTAGAACGAACTCTTCTTAAGTTTGCCATGCCCTGTCTAGAGGGAGCTTAACAAAGTATCATTAGACCAAATGTACAAGCTAATAGTTTTAAAATCAAGCCTGCTCTCTTACAAATAATTCAATTTACTGTTCAATTTCATGGCTTGTCTTCAGAGGACCCGAATATACACATTACCAATTTCTTAGAGATATGTGACACATTCAAGTATAATAGAGTCTCTAATGATGCTATTAGATTGAGGCTTTTTCCATTTATACTTAAGGATAGAGCCAAGGCATGGGTAAATTCTCAACCTCCAGCGTCAATCACCACTTGGGATTTACTTGCCAAAGGATTTTTAGCAAAATACTTTCCTCCTACAAAGATGACAAAGATTGTTAAGTACATTACCATATTTCAGCAATTTGAGAATGATTCTTTGTGTGATGCATGGGAGAGATTTAAGGAATTTCAAAGAAGTTTTCCACACTATGGCCTTACCAAAGATGTCCTTATTCGAACTTTCTACAATGGTATGATGAGGTCTACAAGAGACACTATTGATGTAGTTGCATGGGGAACTCTAATGAGGAAGACCATTGATGGTGCTTTTGAACTCTTGGAGGAAATGGCCAATAACAATTTCTTATGGCCTTTAGAGAGGCATTTGGCCCCTAAACAAGGAGGGAGACTTAGAGTTGATGAGGTTACCTCTATTCAAGCACAACTTGCTGCACTAAGCAAGAAAATTAATGATTTTTCTCCAAGAGGTAATGTTGTTCCAACCTCCTCAGCTATGTTTTGTGAGCATTGCAATGTGCTTGATCATTCAACAATTGAGTGTGGTTTTGGAGGTGGAAATGTGTATGGGGATGGAACTCTAGAAAATTATAGCTTTGTTGGAAACCAATTCCAACCAAGACAACACAACAATAATCCCTACTCAAACACTTACAACCAAGGATGGAGAAACCACCCAAACTTCTCATGAAGCGACAACCAAAACACTCAAGGTTTCTCTAATCAGTTCAATAAACCCCCACCACCACCTGGTTTCCAAGCTAAGTCTATTGATAAGAGATTTATATCTATAGAGTCAAAGTTTGATAAATCCATGGAAGTTATCAGCTCAAAAATCAATAGCCAAAATGAGAAGCATGACCAAATTCTCAAGAACCATTCCTCATCAATCTATAACATAGAGGTTCAACTTGGTCAACTAGCAAATGTGGTTGCTACTAAAGCTCAAGGCCATCTTCCAAGTAACATATAATTCAATCCAAAAGAGCAAGTCAAGGCCATTACCTTGAGAATTAGTAAAGAGCTTCAAGATCCTCAACACATGCCATCGAGAGCTAATGCTGATAAAGAGTAACAAGAGGTGAAAATTGAAGACGTGTAAGCTAAAATTCAAGAGAAGAAGCTTGAGGAATCAAAAGGAAAGCAAGTAGAGCAGCCACCAATCATTGAAACATCAAAGTATGCTCTAAGGCTACCTTTTCCTTTAAGGCAAAGGAAGATGAATGATGAGCAAAGGTTTGCTAAATTCATAGAAACCTTTAAGAAGTTAAAGTTTAAGATACCTCTCTCGGAAGCTCTAAATGAAATGCCAAAGTACGCAAAGTTTCTTAAAGACATTATCACCAACAACCGAAAAAGAGATGACAGTGAGACGGTGCCTCTAACGGAGACTTGCAGCTCTATCATTTTAAGAAAAATTCAGTCAAGCTCAAGGATCCAAGGAGTTTGCCGCTTACTCTTTTCAGGGAATTGAATCTTAGAGATGTGATTAGCACCAACATGACTCTTCAACTAGCTAATCACTCAATTAAAAAGTTATATGGAGTAGTTGAAGATGTGATTGTGAGACTGGAAAAATTCATATTTTCGGTGGATTATGTTAACTTAGACTATGAGCAAGACAAGCATTGCCCATTGATCCTAGGAAGACCATTTCTCAACACTGAAAGGGCTATGATTGATGTATATGAGGGCAAGATCACTTTGAAAGTTGGAGAAGAGGAAGTGAAATTTGTGATGAATCAATTTATTAAGGATGTGAAGAATAATGATCAGCATGAAGAAGAAAGAATGGAGAACAAGGAAGTCCAAAACGTAACACTACCTTCACAAAAGCACCAACTTAAGTAAGATTAAAACCTTTTGATTTCTTAAGCTCAGAATAAGGAGAGGAAAGCCAAATCAAAAGTGAATCTAGAGAGGAAAGCTAAGCAAATGATTAGGATGGTGTATATCTTTAAGAAATGTGCTTCTTTAAAGGGCAAAATAAAGTTTGACTTATCAAATAAGGGAAAGGAAGAATATCAACTTTTGATCAGTATTAAGGATGAGGGACGTTCTTCCTCCTCATTCACTTGACCAATTTTATCCCAAGAGCATGGTCAAGCTAAATGTAGATGGCGGAGTTTAGCACGCGCCTAAGTTTATTGCAACCCCGCGACACTATTTGAGCTCAGAGCTCTAGGGAACACACTAACCACTATCACAAAGACATGGCGTGGAGATGAGGAGTCACCACCCAGGGTAATAACTGGGACAAATCGAAAGTGGTGGTAACTCGATTCTCTAATACAAGCTAGCACCACAACCATGAGTTCTGGATACGGAATACCAACTTTTTTTGGTCTTGTGTTCATTTAGATTTATTTTATTAATTACTATCTTATTCCCTAATTACATGCAATTTCATTCAACCCTAATCTGAACATCCATCTAAACCTAAGGCAACCAATCAATGAAAAATTACATAACAAATGCATTCAAAGTATAATGTCCCTAAATCTAAACTATATTTAATTTTAATTTAAGTTAACTAAATCTACATATTTTAATTACAAATGAAAATGAAACTAAAAATGGGACTACATTTTGATTAATTAGTGAACCTAAATCTATTGTTTTTAATTCTAAGAGTGGGCCTAAGTCTATTAAATTTTAAAAGAAATTAATTAGTGGGCTTAATTCTAACTATTTTTATTCTAAAGAAAGTGGGCCTAAGTCTATTAAAATTTAAAAAGAAAAAGAAATAAATTAGTGGGCTTAATTCTTAATTAATTTTATTCTAAAGAAAGTGGGCCTAAGTCTATTAAAATTTAAAAAGAAAAAGAAATAAATTAGTGGGCTTAATTCTAATTAATTTTAATTAAATGAAATGATCCTAAGTCTACAAATTATGAAAGAGACTTTATTAATGGGCTAAGTCTAAGTTAATTTTATTTAACTAAAAATGGGCCTAAAATCCAAATTAACCTAATGGGCCTAAATTAATTAATTAAACCTAAATTTAATTTTAAAGGAGTTAGATTTATATGTGGGCTTGGAGCCCAAAACTAATAAAATTAAAAAAA
Source organism: Mallotus repandus (assembly GCA_949671775.1). Taxonomy (NCBI): domain Eukaryota; kingdom Viridiplantae; phylum Streptophyta; class Magnoliopsida; order Malpighiales; family Euphorbiaceae; genus Mallotus; species Mallotus repandus. The sequence continues at coordinate 123 of CATIWM010084785.1, read as the reverse complement.
CAAGCCCAAAAAAAATAAAAAACAATAGATAAAAAAACAAACATTACGTGATTTTTCTAACCCTAATTTTAATTATATACGACCTAAATTAATCTAAAGCCAACATTAATTTTAATTGAATTA
>CATIWM010084759.1:0-10326 GCA_949671775.1 Mallotus repandus | reverse complement strand
TTTTCTAACTCTTCAGCCTTCATTAGCCAAGCTTCCATTAGGTCCCTTATCTCTGACCATAAATCAGCAACATCAATATCATAGTTGTTGTGCCTTGTCATCCTACTGAACTCCCTCTTCTCTACTATGAGCAACTTTCTCTCCTCCTTAAGCTCATTCAACAAAATTAGTGCCCTTTCATTCATAGGTCCATCATATCACTCAAAATACCCATAAGCAACATTCTTATTTCGATCCATTTATAAATAATCACAACAAAGCATCTTAATAGCTAGTTTTATTCTCATAATCATTACCCAAAACCATTAACAAAAATTTAAACACAACTTACACTATAGTTGCGACAACTGAAAAATCTTCTTCCTGGATTTTCATTAGTCTATGATGTCTTTAAAGGAGCTTTTAGTCTATAACCTCTAATGCTACAGTCATAATACTTTGCAGGCCCCTAATAATCGTATTCAGATCGTCTATTGTTGCTTGATGTTGTTGCTGTCGACGAAGATGATGATGCTCTCATCATTAATTGGTTGCTTCTCTTCAAAATTGATAAAAAGAAGAGAAGAGAAGAAAATAATAAAGAGTGATGTTGTCATTTTTTTTTTTTACACTTTTCATGTTTTACGCCTCTTTATTAGTAAATGGGTCCCACACATAAGCCAAATCAGCATTATAAACAATGGAGTTAACACTGTGATGCATGTGTGTTTAAATGTACTGAATTTGATGACATGAGAAGTATAAATGGACCTCGAAAAACATTCAGTGTTTATGTGAGAATTGAGTCAAACATTAGGGTCATATTTGGACATTTTCCATATATATATATATATATATATATATATGATGTATATTGGATTATACCAAAATATCACAATTACAACAAATCCGACTATCACAAACTATACAATTGTATAAGTTGTTTCCAACAGAAACCTATCATCAAATTCGTTGTAATTTATTTTTAAACATAATTGTTTAAACAATGATTATATATGATTGTTATAGATCAATACTTGACATAAAAAAATTTCTTTCTTTTCCAAATAGTATTTCCTGAATTAATTATAAAACCCTAAAAATTTGTCTAAAAAAATTACATTCATCTATACTTGTTCTATAACAAGTATTTTTACACAATAATCCATATTGTTACTCATAAAACCACTAACAGGTTGCAAAATAATCTAATTGTCTATTTTACTTTGTACTAGAAAAGAAGAGAAAAAATTCAATCCACGAAATTTTTGCCATGCCATGTGAAAATGGTGGAATAATAATTTCACCTAATAGAAAATCACTAATCCTCACAAGAACTATAACAAAACCAGGGATAATAAGTATGCTTTAGTTTAGAACTATAACTAACTCTAGTTCTAGTATTGGATTTTTAGTTTGTTTCCTCTAAGTACTAAGTACTTAGTCATGAACTAACTAAATATGCTTAGCTTAGAATTCAGAGACTACAAAAGAGATTACTCATGAAGTAGTCTCAGAATGGTCTTGTAAGTTAATTACCTAATTTTGTTCTTATTTTGGCCATTCTCTTATGTAGGTGTGATGGTTTAGCTCTAAGTGAGCTTTCTTTGATAGTGGAATGAATCTATTCCAATTGGAAAAAAAAAAAGGGGGGGGGGGGGGGAGTGGATAATGAATTGGTAATTAAAAGATAACAAGAATTAAAATGTTTTCGGTATGATGCCAAAAGTCAAATATATAATTTTTTTTTTTCCTAAGTGTTGCAAGAAGAATAAAGAAAAGGCTACGTGCTACTCCTATCGCAGTGCTATTCTTCGGCAGATATCGTGATAGTCAGGTTACGTGTGAGAGTCAGATGGTCATGGTACACAAGCTTCACATGTGATGGAGGACTCGACGGTAGATGATGCAGTTGATAACTGCCGCAACCCATCCTATAGAGTATTAGAGTGGACCGCTCACCTTCATCACCCTAATCATGTAGCTGCACGTAACACGTCACATGACTATTGCAATGTCAGATGCTACTGTATTGATAATAAAATTAGCTTCCTCTCCCCGACAAAATATCCTTTGCCTTTCTCTCACCCTTCTTTTTATACGTTCTACATAAAAGGACATTAAACCAGGCAAAACCAGACAGCAGAATCCAATTAACACCAATTTTTGTTGTTCAAAAAAAAAAAAAAAAAAAAATTAACACCCATTTCGCGCATTATTCTAGGATTATTATTTATAGAATTGGAAGAAACATAAGTTCGTTTACTTTACCTTTTTAAGGGTTTTAATCATCATTTAACTTCACTCCATTTATAAAATTGGCCTTTACAGGCCAATTTAAAAGATAAAAAAATTGGTTTATGAGTGAATTGAGATTAGTGGCTGGACCACATGCGTAAATGAAGGTTTTAGGTTTGCTGCTCATAAGGTTATGCTACATGCTTTAGATTGAGATGCAATAACAAAATATTAAAAAAAGACATGTTAAGAACCATCAATTTAAAAAAGGAGATGATTGTTTTCTATTGTACAGTCTAGATCATATAACCTCCTATAAACCAAAAAAAAAAAAAAAACATGTTAAGAGTCAGCACTAACTGTACCTAACGGTGTCCAGCGATTAGATATGATTCATGTAGACTTGAAACAGCTCGATCTATGTGAATCTTCATCTACAATCACAGGCGGTATAGTCCATGTTCCGAAAGGATGTCCACATATCTTCCCACCTAAAGTTTAAGTTAAAAGCAAAGTTATGCCCAACAATAATTAAACTCCTCAAATCATGAGGCAATTTTGGATGTAGAAAATTTGACCTTCTTTAGTAGCTTCCTCACATCTCCTCTGGTAATTTAAGGACAGTTGGGGATCCAATGTTTCCAGTAAAGAGTCATGCTTCTCTTCAGCCTCAGCAATGTGCTCGGCCTAGGAAGGAAAACAGAATAAGATTCCTACAGAAAAATTTCAGGTAATAATAGAGTTCAATAGGATCAAAACTCAGAATCAATTCATTTTTATGATGAACTGACAATGAAGAGTCAACTGAGAATCATTGGCAATTTTATGGCTTCTGAGCTTTGGCATTGCCTGTTAAGGTTTATATTCCAACAGTTTAAAGCTTAATACCTATACAGTTCTTTTTTTGGCCTTAATTCGAACTTGCAAAAGCCCTCTCTTATATATACATGTCCAAAGTGATGGCAGAGGATAAATATACTAGAAGACTGCCCATACTTGAATTTGAGTGGATAGTCATATCTCATATGAGAGAAAAAATTTTGTTCCACTCAACCATATGAAACAAGTACAAGGAGCTGCTTTGACCACTTACCAAGATAACTGGGGCCACTGATGGTCCATATATTCCAACAAACATGCGCAAAATGTTGAAATTATTCTCTATCACATCGTCCTACATAAGTTATTACAGTTTTAAGCAATAAAATACAGGATAAATTAAATGGAACCAAACAGTTCAGAAATGAAATTTAGATCGGAAATAAAATTTATTCACCTCATAGTCAAACCTGCAAGCATTAGAGAAAAATCAGCATTTAGTCGAACTGATTGTGCTTGAAACATTATATAACATGCAAAAGGATAAAATTATTAGTGATCCCAAATTCCCAATAGCATCATAACAAAATGGCAAATAGTTAGCTCAATTAGAGCAATGACAAATGCACTCTTACATGCAGACATGCACAGGTTTGCAAAACTCAAAGAAAACTTTCACGGCTAGAATAGCATACAATACACAGAGCTTAACTTATTGTTTTAAAGAAAGACTAAAGCTGCAAATCCATACAGTTTAATTTTCATTTCTTTGACAAAAGCAATGCACCATTATCAAAAAGGAAGAATTAAAAACAAATGAAGCTTCCAAGATGGACAGAGAATAAATTGTTAAAAAAGCACAGAAAGAAAGCACTTACAAGTCATCAGATACTTCCACTAGAAATTCTGAGATTGACAGGAATTCCATATGCAGCTCATTCACCTTTGGAATAGCTTCAAGTAAAGTAACAAATGCACTAGCCAAATTAATATATATTTTTGTAAGCTTTTCAGTAAAAAATAAGCTGTGTCATTGCAAGATATGGTAACAAGGGCTCTCACCAATGATTAGAAAATTGATAAAAGTAGCAAGGCAGCAATTTTTCACAAAATATAGCACAAAACGTGAATAAAGGTGTTTCAAGTTCAATCTCAGGAGGAAGAGGAGAAATAATTTAGTTCGTGAAAAAAGCAAAAAGAAAAACCAAACTCACTAAACTGGGAGTACCTTTTCTCCTCTCAACTGGTAGAGAAGAAGATTTAGTACTCGATAATCAAAAGATTTTAGATGAATTGCCCTTATTACATCTTCAACAGAGATCTGAGAGAAAAATTGACAATCAAACATAAGCAGAGTAAGCCTAAGGAAGACTACAAATCACTGCTAAGTACTAATCCAAATAAAAATTTCAGAAAGACTACTGAAACAATTTTAGGAAAATGGAATTTGCTGAATTCTATACCTCCTTTTGGTTCATATGTGCAGAACAAAGCTTTCTTTCTAGAGACCAATACTCTGCTCCACATCTGAATTCTTCTCTAATCCTTAATCATGATAGAAAACAAAACAAAAAAGCCAGAGTTTAGACTTTGAAATCCCCATCCCCCCCTCTTTTCCCCAAAATCCCAAAAGGCAAGGGATGCAAAAAAAGAGAAATCATACCTCTTAGAAAGAAGGCCAAGACATTCAAGTTGAGCTATAAGTGGCCAGAATGGATCAGTTTCAAACATGTCCACGCACTTAGCAATCCAGCTTTCTTTTCTTTCCCATGTCTGGAATGCAATGATGCAACCAAAGCCCAAGTGAAATCAATAAAGCAGTCATAAAACTTTTGCGGTTTCCCAAAAAGTTATCAGTATTACAACCTCATTTCCTCTTTCTAGAGCTCCATCTTTGTTTGTTGGCAAGCTCACTATTTTCTCATTCAAACTATCCATCTGTATTAAAGAGTCAAACAAAATAAAAGGTAGTCATCAAAACAGTGGCAAAAAATTAAAAACTTCATGATTCCTAAACTGCATCATAGCATTGCACTGACATTTAACACTGGTGGCAAATCTTTATTTAGAAATTCATTGCTTACTTCCATATATCCCTTGAGTGAGAGAGAAAGAAAGAAAGAAAGGAACATCATTCTGGTTAGAATAAAAAATTGAAAGCCCAAAGGTTCAATCCTTCATGCTTTCTTGTGGGAGAATATCTAAGTTTTTACAAAAACACAAACATATACAAGCAGTTTGATATCATTATGCTGTTTCTTAATCATTTAAACATGTAGATAAGAGTAAGCAGTTCCCTTGATTACCTGATAGATGTAGGTTTCTGTGAATGAAAGAACAGGTAAAAATTTGAATACTTCTTGCGGTGAGTTCACATCCATTCCATGAAACATGAAATATGATCTGCACTGTAAATTTGAAGGTCAAATTTTTCAACATAATATGCCATCAACTCGTGCACAAATTTGCTTCAACAAACACAAGTTTATTACGCTAAATCTCCCAAAAGGTATACTGAGAAGCACCCATGACATGAAAGAAAGAATGACTGGCAGAGAGCATTCATGCAATGAGGTTGTATGCTTAAATAACTCACTTACAAAATCCTCAAGAGTAGAATTAGCTCTTTGCATTGCATCCAAGCTAACCACAGCCATTTCTTCAAAATTATTTTGCTCCAATTCATTTTTATCTCTCATATCACTAACAGTAACATCTGAAACAACATTTGCACCACAAATTTGTTCACCATAACATTAATCAATCACTGTAAATCCACACGAACACTTGAGACAACAGTAATCAGTTACCTGTAACCTTATCTTCCATTTGAAATGTAGCTTGTCGATTAAATAAAAGCGAGGCTTCCTCTAGAAAAGAAACCGAAATCTGCACCATAAATCAATCTGAGTTAGAGAAATTGAATTGAAAAGAGCATAGTCAAACGCAATTTTTGCCAAACCTTAGGCATGTGTTGTGCGATCAAGTTGTACTTATCGTTCGTGTCGAGATCGCCGCACGGATTAATCTGTGACCAAAAAAAAAAACATGTCATCAGCAAAGACACGAAAAGAAAAATAGAAAAAATGGAGAGATTATTGATTTACATACCAAGAGAAGGGTAAGAGAAGCGAGGAAACGGTTAGAATCTTTATTATTGGAAGTGGAAACGATGCCGTTAGATTGCAATAACATTAACATTCTCTGCACTTCTTCTAGCTTCCTGAGCTCTTCCATGGCGCTTTTCCGTTTCACGAAAATGGGCAAAATAGGACACTTCCAAACGGAAACAACGATTTCGTCGTCGTCGTCTCTGTGTTGTCAAAAATGACCAGATCTGTTCGTGGTCCAGACCCTGTAACATTCGGCCCATCTATTGTCCAATTGCCTGGGTTGGCTATAAATGACCAGACCTATGATGGCCCGAAGTTAACTCACTGTACATTATTGGGTTCTTTACATAAATACGAGGCCATTTACATCAAACGCCTAATTTTATCATTAAAGCTCTATTTGTGCGCAAAAAATATTTTATCTTTGAATTCTCTTTAAAAAATTTATTTTTCAAAGGAAATATTTTTGATATTTGGTTGCAACACTAAAAAATAATAAATGAGGAGATAAAACATTAAAAAATAAAAGAAAAGACAATAAATGAGGACAAAAAATATTTAAAAAGGTATTAAAAAATGATTTTCTATCCTTAGAATGGAAAATCATTTTCCCTTATTTTGAAGTTATTTTTCTTTGACTAACAATTTATTATCTTTTAACTTATTTTCTTTGGTAATCCAAACATTGAGAAAAGCAAAAAATATTTTCCAGAATAATATTTTTCACAAACAAACGGAGCTTAAATTACACGTCTATCATGTTTTTTTCAAAAATTACATGCGTACTTTCTGCTAGATAATAAAATAGAAATTAAGAATGCTTTGATTGTGTAATAACTGTCCTTAAAGAATTTTTACCCCCGCTATATTTGCTTTAGGGTTAGTGGCAAAATCCCTCCACGATTATCAAAGCAAAATAGTATTCCCAAGAACAAAGAAAGAAAAAGTAAAGAAAAGAAGAATATGTATTCTATATAAAAAATAGTCAATTAATAATATTGATTTGAACCAAGGCCTAAGTGCCTCATGTGCCCATATTTGACGTTTAAATATTAGCCCAAATTTTCTCTTCATACTTTTCCTCCAACAAATTTAAATTGTTGGCTGGATTAATTTTGATAAACTCTTTTACAATTTTTCTTTTTCTCAATGTGGGAAACCATATCACAAACTATCCTAACACTTTCTTCCCTATTTTCTTTGAAAGCTTTGAAATAGAGGCAAGAAGAGAGCAGTGGATTGTTTTGATTTGATTAGTAGTGAGTGTATAACTATAAACTAAGTTTTTAGAATTAGAGTGGTATGTCTAGTGTTTCTGTTTTATATATACACTTAGGAATTGAGTTTTTTTGGATTCCTTTTTTTACCAAATAATCACATTCACACCTTTTTTTAAATTTTAATGGCTATTTCTTCGTTACGAATGTGACTTGGATTTAGTATCCAGTTGTCGAGTTTTGTAGTGAGATCTTAGCTTAGACTGGTCTATTTCTTCGTTAATTTGTTGATTTTGAGATTAATGCTTCATAGACATTAGAATTAATAATAGATGGGTGGTTTTTCTTCTTGTATGTTCAAAACAATTTGTCCATTTCATTTGAGCTTTTATTTCAGGATAATAACCTCCCACCCCATTTATAGCTAAACGACATCCTTTATACGTAGAGTGCTGATGATGTAGATTAGCCCTTTAAAACCAATGATTGGTCCGGGAATAAGAGGGCTTTTCTTTTGTTTTTGTTTTTTTTTTTTTTAGTCCTTTCTTGCAATTATATCGCCTCCAACTAACGCTATGTAGAGTTGTTCTTCCAGCTGAGTACCCGACAATATCCAAATAGTTGAACGTTTTGATTCATCAGAAATGTAAAATTCTATTGTTAATACCAATAAAAACCAAGATACAAGTATCAAAATCGATATTAGAATGGTTCTTTGTATTTGCCAACTTAATACCCACAAAAAAATACCAATGCCAAATAAGAAGTGAAATTTAAAATGGAAGCTTGCATCAACAAAGAGAAATCTAAAAGGCAAGCATGAATTCCATTTCCCAGTGTTTGTTTGAAGGGAACAGTAAGCAACTTTTCATGTTCACATTTAAACCAAATCCATACATATACTTCAGAAATTGATCAGCAAGGACATATATATATTGCTAGCATATATACATAGGGTACCACAGAAAATTGAATTTGTATATGTATATATAACAATATGTAGTCCCAAGTAAATTGAATGTGTTTTCATTTTCCCTTTTCTTTTTCTCAATTGTATATATTAATAGTTTTGTTAATTTTTATATATTATTCATATATTATACAAATTATATTCTATTCGTTTATTAAAAAAAGTATACTATTTGTATATTTTTTATTTCTTACATAAAAAATCTAATAATTTTAGTAAGTACATATTGTTAGAAAAATTATCAAAGAAATAGTTTGCCTTGAGTCTGTATTTAGAGAATAAATAAAAATAATTGTATTCAATTAATTAAAATAAAAAATAAATAAAAATACTATTCGTATGTTGTTTGTATGTTAAAAATAGTATACACTAATTATACTATTTGTATATTTTCTGTTTCTTATACACTTCAAAAACAGAAAAAAAAAATGATATTTAGAGTAAGTATATATTGTTAGAAAAATTATCAAAGAAATAGTTGGCCTTGAATAATAAATAAAAAATAACTGCATTCAATTAATTAAAATAAAAAATAAATAAAAATAATTGATACATGCATATCAATTCATTTGAATCCAAGTGCCGATCCTTGACTTATATTCTATGGTTCAAAATTTTCCTCTAAGATTTTCCTCCAACCAAAAGTTAACTCATTTGGTGGATAAATTATTATAAACATCGTCATTTCTTTTCTCTTTATCGATGTGGGAAAATATATCACTAACTATTCTAACATAAACAAAAATTAAAAAAATGCACAACAACTATAGTATAGTATATAATGAGTATAATATTCGTATATTATTATAATATTCATATATTATTCATATATTATTCATATATTATACGATAAATATATAATGCGTATACTATTCATATATTAAAAATGGTATACAATAAATATACTATTCTTATATTTTTTTTCTTATACGCTTCAAAATATATTAAAGAAATATGATAATTTTAGTAAGTATATATTGTTAGAAAAATGATAAAAAAAATAGTTGGTCTTGAGCATGTGTTCAATAGCATATTATTCGTATATTAAAAATATGCTAATCTAATTAACTAAACTCTGAAATAAAATTTGATCATGGATGAGGAGTACGATGTCATAATGTCAGGAACTGGTCTCAAATAATGCATCCTTAATGGTCTTCTTACTCGTATATTATACAAAGAGTATATTATTCGTGTATTAAAAATAGTATACAACAAGTATACTATTTGTATATTTTTGTGGTTTTTATACACTTCAAAACATAAAAAAGAAAAATCTGATAATTTGAGTAAGTATATATTGTTAGAATAACTATCAAAGAAATAGTTGGCCTTCAACATGTATTTAATTAATGAAAAAATAATAGTATTCAATTAATTAAAATAAATAAATAAATAAATAAAAATATTAGTCATATATTAAAAATAAATATGAATACCTCCATTATTAGCTTCTGCTCTTTTATTTTTCTTTGTTTAAAAATCAAACTAAAGAAAAGCTAAATACAATTAGATCATATATATATATATATACACACACGTACATGGATGGATTGCTTACAAAACTTAAAGTTTTTAATTCTCTTCTTTTTCAACTGTCTCTTTGAAATTCTAATTATTTATTAAAAGTGATTTTTGGTTTTATAATTTGAATATATAATTGTAATTTTTTTTTCAAAACTAAGTAATCTGTATTTTTTAGTCATTCAATTTTTAATATATTTTAAATTTAATAATAATAATAATAATAATAATATGTACTTTTGTTTTGCATTAATGAGTCTCACATTGCTTTTCATAAAAATTATGAAGCACTTGTCGAGTATTATAGACATTATCATGCAAAAAGGGAATGAAAAGAGAAGTGAAGGAGGGAAAAAATAAAATTAAAAAAAGAGGGAAAAAAAGAGGATGACAGAAAAATAAGGAGAAAATAAAAAAAAAAAGGAAAGAAAAAAATAATATAAAAAGGGGAAAGGAAAAATAATGG
>CATIWM010084733.1:0-10451 GCA_949671775.1 Mallotus repandus | reverse complement strand
ATGAACACAAGACTAAAAGAAGTTGGTATTCCGTATCCAGAACTCCTGGTTGTGGTGCTAGCTTGTATTAGAGAATCGAGTTACCACCACTTTCGATTTGTCCCAATTATTACCCTGGGTGGTGACTCCTCATCTCCACGCTATGTCTTTGTGATATAGTAGTGTTTTCCCTAGAGCTCTGAGCTCAAATAGTATTGCGGTTGTAATAAACTTGGGCGTGTGCTAAACCCCACCGTCTACACCCCGTTTCTAAATACTACTATAAATTGTAGAACCATGGTTTCTCTACGAGGTTGATTGGCATCACTCTTATCTCTTCATAATAAGGGATTCAAGACTTTACAAGAATAAGAGGTTTGACCTGTGCCTGTTTTCCTCCTTCCCATGTCGAAGCTAGAGTAGTCAGGGCATCTGCCATTTGATTCTCCTCTCACGGCAAGTAGATAATTTTGCACCGAGCAAAGGATAACAAAACAGTAGCCGAATATTCCCAATACAATCTTAATTTATCTTCCCTCATTTCCCAGTTGTTGGAGATCTGTTTCATCACTAACATGGAGTCTCCGTATACCGTGATTTCATCTGCCTTAGATTCCAGAGTGCTTCCAAACCAAAGATGCAAGCTTCATATTTGGCTTGGTTATTAGTGACTTCAAATTTCAATCTTTTTGCCACCAGGATCATTTCTCCTTTTGGTGAGATCATAATGACACCAATGCATGCTCCTCTGTTGTTGACCACTACATCAAAGTACATTATCCATGTTTGGATTTCTATTGCCCCCAAGTGCTCATCTGAAAATTTCAACTCCTATTCCTGTTCATCACTCATAGGATTTTGAGCCAAGAAATCCTTTACAGCTCTCCCTTCTATCACCTTCTTGGCCACATAGTCTATATCGAATTCATTGAGCAGCAACAACCATCTGGCTAGTTTCCCTATAAGTAATGGAGTCTACTGGAGATACCTCAAGGGATCGTGCCTAGAAACTGCTTGAATTCTATAAGACTGAAAGTAATGCTAGAGCTTCTTCATTGCCCAAATCATGGCTAAACATGTGTTTTCCACTAAACTGTAATTAGCTTCATAAGGTAGGAGCTTCTTGCTCAAGTAATACACTGCATGTTCGACCTTTCTATAGTCTTCTTGAGTTGACATTGTGCCTATTGCTTCTCTTTTGATAACCAGATAGAGGATCAAAAGTTTATCTAGTCTTGGTGGTTGTAATACCAGAGGATTCATCATATAATTCTTAATATTCTCAAAACCTACCATCTCAGATCACTGGTTGATTCTTTCAAGGGAGCTTGAAGATCGGCTCACAAATAGTATTCAGCTTAGCTATGAACCTGCTCACCCTCTGACTTCTTTCTTATTTTTTGGCGTAGGCATCTCTTGGATTGCTTTGAACTTGTCCAGGTCCACCTCTATTCCTTTCTGACTGATGATGTGTCCTAACATATTTCTAGAGGTTACCCAAAAACACACTTCTTTGGGTTCAATATGAGATTGTACTTCTCAGCTCTGGTTAGGAACTTGTCTAAAGCTTCGAAGTGTCCTTTTGGTGTTGGAGACTTCACCATCATGTCATCCACGTATACTTCTATTTCCTTATGGACCATGTCATGAAGCAGAGTGGTAGGCATCCTCTGATAGGTAGCTCTCATATTTTGTAATCCAAATGGCATAACTGAGTAACAGTAGACTTCCCATTCGGTGGTGAAAGAAGTCTTTAGCTTGTCAATCACTGCCATCATAATCTGGTTGTATCCCGAGAAACCATCCATGAAAGAGTTCATTACACTGGAGGTTGCACTATCGACTAGAGTATCAATATGCTGTAAGGGAAAATTATCTTTTGGGCAAGCTTTGTTCATGTCCCTGTAGTCCACGCACATCCTGACCCTTCCATCATTCTTGGGAACTGGCACTATATTGGCTAACCATTGAGTGTTATCAACCACTTCTAAGAATTTTACCTTCAACTGGTTCTCACTTCTTCTTTGATCAAGAGAGCCTATTCCAGCCACAATCTTCTCTTCTTTTGCTTTACTAGTGTAATATGAGGATATGTAAGGATACTATGTTCTGTAATTTTCCTATCAATTCCGGGTATATCCTCGTAATCCTAAGCAAATACTTTTTGTCTTTTCCTTATTATTTTTTCAATTTTTATTCTCTCATCAGGAGTCAAATTAGAAGCAATAAGTATATTCTTTGGATTATCACATGTGCCAAAATTAAATGATTCAGTTTGCACTGAATTAATGTCAAACATATGCATGAAGTGATCATCACAAATAGAATAACTGTTAGGAAACACATCACATAAGTAGGCAAAGTCAGATCTTATTGCATTAACTTTAGAAAAGAAAAGATCATCAATGTCAAACATGTTTGCAAGAGAAATATCAATATCATCATAGAAGACATCTATGATAGAATTAAAGATAAAAGATTCGAAGCTACATTCCCCTTATTGATCTCCAACGTCTTTCAACTCCGCCATAAAGATGTCTTTTTTCGGCTCTGGAGTCTATACTAGTTCCTCCACCACAAGTTTCTTAACCCCACCTACATGCTCATCGAAGATTTTGAATCCGGGGACTAATTTTTCTGCTATCATTAACGATTTAGGATTGTTGGTGTAAGGGTAATTAATGCCTTCCTCCACGAACGTCTCCCATAGTGCCTTCCACTTTTTAGCCTTAGGCTTTGAACTTTTGGATTTTTGATATCCCAACCCGTACTTCAAAATGGGGACCTTCAGCTCAATAAACTCTGGTGGGCTTTGCTGGTTCTTTCCTAGTCCCATTCTAGGCATTTAGTTCACGTTCTTCATTATGCTTGCTATTATCAGATTCAATTCATCATTATAGATCATGCAGACCTCAAAGCTCGAACTGACCAAAATTTCATTGGGAGCTAGCTTCAAAGCAGCGACTGCAGCTTCAGTTTTCACTGTTATAGTGACCACTCTTCCCTTGTGTGGAAACTTTATTTTTTGGTGTATAGTTGATGGCACTCCTCCCAAGGGTTAGAACCACGGCCTTCCTAACAATATGGCAAAGGTAATAGGGATGTTAATGACATGCAAGTTAACCCAAACCTTAAGGGGTCATGTCTTGACCAACGCCTTAAAAGTTCCTTCTACAAGTCTTTTTGTGTCATCATTGGCCTTGATGACTACCTCAGATGGCTTTAAACTGGACACTGCCAGTCCCAACTTAGGCAGGATTCTCAAAGGGCACATATTAATAGTAGACCTATTATCCACCATCACACAGCAAGTGAGTTTCCTTTTCATTTGGCCTTTATGAACAAGGATTTGTTGTGGTCTCTGCATTCCAAAGGTAAGTCAGCATCTGTAAAAAAAATTACCCCTTGAGGCCTCTCTTTCACTGAATCCACCATTTGGTTGGGAGTATGAGTTGCAGGGATCTTCCTGTGATCAAGGGCCATAACCAATGCCTCTCGATAGGCTTTGGAATGCATCAGCGATTCCCAAACTCTAGCGAGAGTCTTCTTATCTCTCTTAGCTTCAAGGCCTTCTCATTTGGTTTTACTTTATCAACTTTTTTCTTTTCCTTTAATTCTTCTTTTGACTCGGTTTTCTCTTCCTCTGACCCCAAAGATCGAGCTTCTACTTGCTTCTTTTCATCCTTTCCAACTAACTGCACTTTCTTTCCTTTATCACTCTTCCATAGATCAATCGCTCCTCCTTCCTTATCATCAAAACTCCAAATATCAAGAATATTTACATTTAGTTCCATAGGTTGCTGGTTCAAATCTAGGCCTTTAGTTTTAGGTTTTGAGGATGTGGGTGTAGCATCGATAAAGGAATTAAGGATTTGTTCCTCTATCAAGCCGGTATTGATCATGAGAATGCGGGGGTTTGGTGATGGCACATTGCAGTGATTGGGTAAAAGGTTATTTCAGGTGTTGGGTTTTTTAGTTTCAGGGTCAGTGATTTTTCCTGAATCAATTAAATCTTAGATCTTATGCTTCAGGCGACCGCAACTATCAGTATCATGTCTTATGGTTTGATGATATTTGCAGTATAATTTTGGGTCGGCATTTAGAAAGGGCGGTCTTTGAGGCAAAGGCCTTAAAAAGGTTGTTCTCAATTAATTTTTCTAGGACTTTGGAAATAGGTTTTCCTAAATTAGAAAACCTTTGGGGTTGCCTAACAACATTAATCTGCACGTTACTTGTTGGTCCTATCATACTACTGGATCCAGTCCCTTCTCTGCCTGCAGATCTTCCACTGAAGAATTTCTTATCTTGTGTTAGGTTATACTCTTTCTGTACCCTAAATTTGTGTAGCAACTCAAAGTTCCTAATCCCTAGATCTCTCAACTTCCTTGAAAGCAATGGAACATAACCTTTCATTACTATAGTCAGCTGATCAGATTCTGTTGGTCTATGCTTCATTTGTGATAACTTTCCTCTCCATCTAGTTAAGTACTCAACGAAGGACTCATTGAGCTTTTGTTTTGTGTTCTTTAAGTCCCTTAGAGATACCTCCATTGCAGTATTCAAACTGTATTGGTTGATAAACGCAACACAAAGTTCCTTTCAGTCACTCTGCACATGTGGTTCTAAAGTATAATACCAACGAATTAGACCGCCTTCCAAGGACAGGGGGAATTGCTTAATAATTTGAGATTTGGTTAATTTTGTCGCTTGCATATAGGTCACACACTACTTTAAATATAAATGAGGGTCACTGGTTCCATAATATTTCTTCATGTATGAGAATTTAAACTTTTGAGGTAGAGGATCCTTAGCTTTACCTAAATCAAAGCTAGTGTAATCCATCAGGGCATCAATCCCATTCTCTTTCATCATCATTTGCATTTGAGCCACAGTCTTTGAGATGTCTTTGGCCCAGTCCGGCTTTTCTACATCCTCTGTATCATCCACCCTTTGTCAGGCCACCTGTTCTACTAAGAGAGTTTCCTAGTCATATTCTATTTCCCGTCTCCTAGAATTTTCAGTGTCGAGATCGAAAGGCTGTGGCTGAGGTACTGGTGGCTCTTGTCTACCCTGCCTCCTTGTTTCTACCATCATTTCTTGCATGATTTTATGGGTTTGTTAAGCAATCTATGCCTTCAATATCTCCCCAAAAGCCTCAATATCAAACCCTCCCATCTCTGTCTCTTTAGATATCCTAATTAATCGACCAGTTTTAGACCATCTCCACGTAGATGATCGATGCGGATCTCTATTTGTAACCACCATGGATTAGAAATATGCATGACGTATATGCATGATATGTAGATTCACCTTAATATTAAAAGAAATAAACACACGTCCTATTTACATATAACAAGTAACAAAACACAACTCTTCAAATGATACCTCCACCCTTATTTCTTCCACACGTGTGTTCAATGGCGAGTTTCTCTTCCTAGGATTGTTGGCCGGGTCTTAATTATTAATAGGGGATAATAAAATTGGTGTATGCAATAAAACTCTCAAGACAATACAAACAAGTAGCAATCCTTTAAATAAAACCAAAGTCCAATTTAATGGGCCATAATGAGCCTTAAAAACCCAATTTGGCATAGTCCATCCTTAATGGGCTTGGGCTTTATTTCAGGGATTACTATATGGCATAAATCACACACATTTGGAAAAAAATCCTAGTGGAGGTGACTAAGTCATTACATGAGCTGAGTCAAGGGTAATCAGCTTCGGCTCCCACAACTATGTACATCTGTTACTTCTCCCCACTTAAGGGTCCATGCAACGTGGATAAGTATGTGCTATGAGTGACAACAATCGAATACTTCGCCACCAGGTTTGAGTGAAACATAGGCAGCGAGGTAAAGACTATTATTTGGTTATTTAGGACTTGAGTGCTTATTGTGTGAAAATGTGTAGTGAATGCAAGAAATTGCAAAGAAAATAAAGAAATAATCAAATATGATAAGTTAAAAAACACTTGGAATCAGTTTCTCTATCCCCAGTGGAGTCGCCACTATAGGCGATAAGGTCTAGCGCACGCCCAAGTGTTTGGCGACCACGATACTGTGCAAGCTCAAGGCCTGCTAGGAAATACAAAATGGGTTCAGGGCCCATTATAAAGATGGAGTTGCTACCTGAATGAAGGTCGAAACACAGTATACAACAACTGGATTCCATGGAGGTTCCCAAAAGTTGTCATCAGAGATCGGGTTCGGAAACTGGGTATGGGCTTTTGAATGCCCACCCAACCTTACGATTGGCCTCCGTATGTGTTTTGTATTTTATTAACTTTAATTATTATATTATTTCCTTATTATTGTATGAATTCCAATCATTTTCGATTTTATGTTGAAGTTTAAATTTGCACATTAGTCCCGTTTATATGCTTATGGCCCAAACATTCAATCAAAAAATAAATTACACAAATACATATCAAGTAAATGGGGAAGGGATTAGGGGTTACAACATTTTACTTAAAATGAAAGTAAAATAAACTACCAATAAACCAATAATAAATCAAAGGCAAACTACTGGTGAATCATCCTAAGAACTAATTAAGGAGATTAACCCCTAATGATTAAAAGAATTACTCTAAGGTCCCTGCAAAACTCAAAAGATTAGACTTTTTCACAAATAAAAAAACTATGAAGCAACAAAGAGAATCCAATCTTGTTAACTTCATACATAACACATAATAAACACAAATACTTAAGCAAATATAAACAAATAGTTGATTAAACATAATATACTGACTAATTGCGTGCCATACAATACATATAATAAGGAATACATAAAACATGCGAAATAAGCTTAATATAGGCAAGCAGAATCATATAGAATTCTGACAAGGAGGTGACGCCTCTTCAATACAAAATTCTAGTTAGGAGGCGATCGTCTCTTTGAAGAGGTGACCTAGGATCACCACATCACGAAAAAGGCAACGCCTCTACGAAGAGGTGTTGCCTTTACAACAGAACACAACCTATCACATATTTCTTAACTCGCAAGTAATTCTAAAACACAAGCAAATAAGTAGAATTTGATGCTAATAAACATAAATCTATGACTAATATTCAATGTTCTACACAATTATGCCTTCAATATAACTTCAAATAGGCAATAATCATAAAAATAAGCAAGAAAAAGCTAAGAATATAGTTTTAACTGAAATGAAAATCTAAGATTTTGAAAATAGGAATGCTCACTAACTTGAACACATTTGATGCACCTAACTGAGCCCTCAGAGCTTGATTTGTTGATTTAAGTACTTTGAATGCAAGAGAACCTTCCTCTTCTTCAAGGAAATGGACCCTTTGTAGCTAAAAACTTATCTTTCTCTCCTTTTCTCTTCCTCTTTACCTCCTCCTTTTCTCCCAAATGTGTTCCCTTTTTCCTTAGTTTCTTTTTGTTTTTGTTAGTGTCTAACCTCCTATTCCAGCCCCCAAAGCCTCTATTTAAGCTATTTTCTCCTTTTCCTTTCTCAGTTTCCCAAAAACTAAGCTAAGTTAAAAGATCATGATTTTTCATCCTTTTCTTATCTTTTCCACCTTATTTTTTCCTTTAAAGTCATGTTTTCCCGCACAAATCTGCATATTAGAGATATGTGGGTCCACTCCATATGTAATGAGGCCAAAAAATGCATTTAATGCATTGTAGGTCGGCTACTAATGAGGTGTCACCTCATCAAGCCTAGGTCGAAGAGGTGGGCTTGGGGCACAGGCCAATGGGCTTTTGGGCTTAAATTTGAAGTTTTGGGTCATGACTAGGTGTTTTAGGCTCAATTGAGGGTTTTGGGCTCTCCAATCCATTTCTAAAGAAAGTTTCGGTCCTCTTGCATTCAAAATTTATATTACCTTATCATTGGGCTTTTATTGCAAGCCGATCAAACCGAGGGTGTCCACAGTACTACAATTCATGATCCGTGCGCTTAAGGTTTTTGAACACAACATGATCCGTACATTATTACCTCTATCTATTTTCCTTGATTGGTATATGATATCTATATTGGAAGGTAGTGAGTCTCATGCTACTTGATATGAGAAATCAAAATAGTCATATGGATACTCATGTGATGGGTAGATCAAACTGTGATGTAAAATAAGTGATTACATGAATATTCACTTTTGTCAATAATATTGTATTGGATATAATGGTGCATGTGGTCCTGTAACTTGAGGTGACACAGTCATCCACATATGGTTGGTTAGAATTTGCTACTACTTATATACTTGTACTAGCCATGTATAGGTTCATGACATATGGTGGCTCTAGTCGGTCATATGTAGGGATGAGTGATTTGCCAAGATGAAATTCATTACCTGGAGTGAATTGGCCGATTAAGTACCTAACCAGGTCAAAATTGACTAACCCGAAAAGAGTTTTAGCGCAAGATGTTTATAGTAGAAGTCATATTTTATTGAGAATTGAACTGAAGATGAGGTCATATGATTGAGGCAACTAGAGTTTGACTTAACCATGACTCTATCCGATATCAAGATCTTGTAATAAAAGGACATTAAGTGCACGATAATTATATTCTATGGTTCTTGTGAATCTATGAAAGCATTCATTTCCAATTGGGCAGTCGTGAAATCTATACGAGGGGTCACTCATGACTTATGGGAATTAAATTTGATTAATTGGAATTTTCACATTTAGCAAAAAAATAGTTTCCTATAATATTAAGAGCTAATATTACCTTTTTATTGCCATTTGGACTTGAATCTAGTAAGTCACGTACACAAGAGTTGCACCAATAATGGAAATTATTAATTTAATTATTAATGAAAGTGTTTAATTAACTAATTAAATTAATTGAATTGGATTTGTGCATGTGTAGGTATCTAACATATTCTGAAATCTAATTTAAAGGTTAGGACTACTAATTATATGTTTAAATAATAATTTAGATTTAATTTAATATGTGATATTAAGTTTAAGGACCAAATTACTTTTTGCCTCCAATACTAGTTTGAATATGGGCCATAAGATGGACCATATAAATGTAGCTTAATTGACGATAAATGGGCTTGCATATTAATGTGTGTTTGAGAGACGAGGCTTATTTAAGTGTTAAATAAAGCCCACATGTTTAAAAGCGGTTGTAGAGATGAGCCTATCTAAAAATTAAATAAGCTCAACTAGATAAAGCTTACCTACTAAAGGAGGTGTCACCTAAGTAAGAGCATGTCATGCTCATGCTTACATGGTAGCCACCTAAGTACATGCTTTTCCACGCAATGTGATTGTGTGAGTGACACCATGGCAAGGTGTCATAAGTATGCACCTTTAGTTAGTGAACAATCTTTACATGCATGAGATTGCTTACTTGACACTCAAAGTAAAAAGTAAGTGGATAATTTTTACATGCATGAGATAGCTTATTTTTCACTCAAGTTTAGTGAATGAAGGATCTCTACACATTCAAACTAGTCTCTCACATATACACTAAGTGGATGTTCTCTACACAAAAACCACTTGACTAGAGACATTCAAAATATGAGAAAAAATAAAAAGAGAGTTCTCAAGAGTTGAGTCTTCTTCTTCTTTTTTCTTTCTAAGTGTAGTGAGTGTGTGAGTGAAATACAAGAGTTGTGTTTCATCCATTAGCCATAATCATCATCCATAGAGTTTGTGTTGTGCAAGAGTTGTGCAACTAGAAGGCTACATTCTATTCGAGGCAACAAGTCCCACATCATTCAAGTCAAGAAGGAGGTCTAGCAAGTTTTAGGGTCATCAAAGGAGTAGCTTGCAGGTAGAACTCCATTAAAGGGTTAAAGTCATTTCGATACTTCTTGTATGTTTTGAACTAGAGACTTCACACTTTAAGAGTTAGGAGCTTGTAGATTCACATGTACCATATTCAAAAGGTTTAAAATATATTTCATTATTTAATACTATATTTATCACATTAATTCATTTTATACCCACTTAGTAAAGTAAAAATTTTATTTAAATGAACAAAATTATAATGCAACTATTTTAATAAATAATAAATAACATTTGGTTTATATCTAAAAAATAATAATCATATATTATTTATTCATATATTAGAGAATTGTTAATTTATATGTTAGATGGACCTTTAAATAATTTTAATGAATTTTTCAGAAATAACCAAAAAATGGAAAAAATTTTCAAAAATATGATTGATTTTTAAAAAAAAAATAGTATTTGATAATAATTATTTTATTGATATGGCAGTTGTTTGCATGTACTAGAAAACAACTAAAACAACCATCAAAATAAACAAAATAGTTAAAACAACCATCAAAACAATTGAAATAACCAAATAAAATAACAAATAACGCTTTTAGATTTTTTCAAGCCAATCTGAAGGCAACAGAAACATAATCGAAAACAATCAAAACAACTGAAATAACAAAACAATTCACAACAGACACTCACCAAATCAACGGGAACCATGAATTGGAAAAAATCTATCATTACCCATAGCATCAAAAACACAAATCAAAAAA
>CATIWM010084729.1:0-26704 GCA_949671775.1 Mallotus repandus | reverse complement strand
ATTGAATCAAATCAATCTCAAAAAGGAAAAAAAAAAACAGGAAAAAAAAACTGATAAAGCAAGTATAAAAAAGCGAGCAGCAGCAGCCTTACTACCAATTCTCACTCCAACAGCTTCTCTAAAAAAGCTATAAAAGTTATCAAATTGAATCAAATCAATCTAAAAAAATGAACCAAACAAGCAAGCATAAAAAATCGAATCTTACGATGAGATGTGAAGATACTCACTTATACCACATGCTAGCATTAGGAAAATAAGCTCCAGGCTTCTCCAAAATGGTAGCAAACACCTTTATATCATCCTTCGTAAGATGATCCCTAATTAATTTGGGACCATTGGTCAAATTAAATTGACCTTTTGAGGAATCAGAATAGAAAAGAAAAAAAGAAATTCAAGGGAAGGGAGCAAACCAAATTGCGAAAAAAACAAACAAATAGGATACCAAAACTAAAAAAATTATAGATACCTCTAAAGGAGAAGCATTAAGTTATTATTAGAGAGAGGTTGCATAGCCAATGAATTGGATGTCGAGTGCACACCTCCATCTGTAATTTTTTTTTGACATACCGTCATCTGCATTTGGACATCTTGAATTAAATTAAATTAACACACCCTTAGTTTCTTACTCTCATAGTTCCTAATTTCCTACCTAAAAGATAAAGAAAGATCCATTATTTGACCTTGCCCAATTTGATTAATTTTTACTTGATTTCATGATAAACGAAACTAGAGTCCAACCAAATTGAAATTCATTCAGCTTCTAATTCTCAAAATTTCATGTTATATCACTTAATGCATGTAAAAAAATTCAAATTTGCTTAGTTTCAAATTCCCAAAACATGGTATTATATCACTTGACATGTGAAAATGATTCAAACTAATACCTACTATAATTTGATCAATTCTTTTATTGCATCATAAACTGAAACCATTAGAATACAAAAAAATATTAAAATAAAGATGAGAACACACACTTTGGCAGTAGTAGCAGCTTTAGCGAGAGCAGTGGCAACCTTACCACCAATTCTCACTCCAATAAGTTCTCCATGAAAGCTATAAAAGTAACCAAATTGAATCAAATCAATGTAAAAAAATAGAAAAATGGACAAAAAAAGCAAGTATAAAAGAAATAAGCAGCAGCAACCTTACCACCAATTCTCACTATAACAGCTTCTGAAGGAAAGCTATAAAATTAACCAAATTAAATTAAATCAATCTAAACAAACACCCAGAAAAATGAACCGAAAAAGAAAGTATAAAAAAAAGTGATAATTACAATTTAAACCCATGAGGAACACAAAAGAAGATGGCAAGAAGATGCAATTCATTAAGGGGAGACGAAATTCATTAAGGGATGTAGAGGAATGAAATTTTGTGGGTTCTTCTCAAGATTTTGAGGAACATAAGGAACAAAAAAGAAGATGGAATTCATTTAAGGATGTAGAGGAATGATTTTTTGGGTTCTTCTCAAGATTTTGAGGAATAGAAGGAATATAAAAGAAGATGAAAAGAAGAAAAATTTATTAAGAGAAGATGAAATTTATTAAGGGATTGTTCAGTTGCTCTCTTCTATGGGTAGAGAAAAAAACCAAATTCAAAGCTTCAAAGATGTGTTAGAATTCTATAGAGTCATATGTCAAAATTTTGGAGTATCACTTGTGGAGCTTAGCTTTATATATTTATATAGATTAAAGCCTATGTTGTGTTATTCTTTTCCTTTTCACAGACTCTCTCCCTATTAGGGTTGGTAATTCGTGTTAACTAGGTCATAAACGGGTTGTGTCTAACACAGATATGGTCAACCCAAACACAACCCTTTTAATTAATTGTGTCAAACCTATAAAGCTAAACACAAATATGTTTAAGTAACATGTTACACAACATGACCCGTGTAACCCATTTAACCTATACATATTTAAATTTATCTATAAACATTACAAACACTATAAAGACACATTTAATACATTTTAACACCTTTAATAGGTTTTAACATCAAATTACAAAATATTAAAAAAAATTAAACATACAAATACTAAATAATAATTCTTAAATTTAAACATTTATACAAATCCTAAATATCATTACAATATTTGAAACTTCATACAAAATGTCAAATTGTCCAATAATATATAAAATAACAATGCTAAATCCAATTTTCTTCAAACTCTTGATCTTTCCACCTACATATATACATAAATGTATTAAGTAGCATACTATTTTCAAGTAAAATAGTAAAATATATCTATAATATATTCATATTTCATGTAAAGAAACCAATATCTCATTAGAATTAACAACAACAATTTAAAACCAATTTGTGAAACTAAAAATTACACTGTTTTTCTGATAAACCTATTTTAAGTCTTGAATGTTATTCATGCCTATATTTCAATAATTCTAGATAGAATTGAAATAATGATCAACTGATACAAAAAAATTCTTAAAGCGAAAACTGATTACTTGATTTAGTTTTAGTCCTTTCCTTCTTGGTCACAGATGAAAAAAAAAATTCCTAAAACAAAGGAATTTGATATGGACAAAAAAACAAGCTAGAAGAGAGAAACTGTAATAAAGAGAGTCATTTATTGGAAGTTCAAAGCCAAATGTATATATACAAAATAGGGCCATATGATACAGAGCATAATAATAGTAAATAAATTTAGGCCAAGTGAAATACAAAATACAAAATTAATGTAAGAATAACATAACAAAGCAACAAAACATAAAATTATTCAATGCTACAACAACATATTTTTTCATTGCATAAATTTATTTCTAATGTTGAGAGATGATGACACGGAAAGAGGCTGAGTTTAAACTGAGTTCAATACCAAATCAAACAGAAAGCAAAACCAAATCAGACTAAAAGAGACTTCAATACCTTATGGACGGAGCTGTTAGAAGTCGCATGCATTTACTTCAAGAAGAGTCACCTACATTTGCTGTTAGAAATGAGAAATTACTAGATGAAGCTGTTAGATGGACAATAGATGGGCGACGATGGGTGGACGTGAGTTAATGGTGATGCCATGATGGACGGAGATGAGATAAGTCGAGAGCTACAAAGAGTGGAAAAGGTAGGGCGAGTGGCTAGTGGCTGCTGAAAAAGAAAAAGGGAAATGAGAAATGAGAAATGAGAAAGGGATTTTAGGTTAAGGGTTATTTAGGTTTGGGATCAAGACAATTTTGGTGTCTGAACTCTTCATAATTTAACAATTGGGTGTCTAAACTTTTTATAATCACAATTAAGCATTGCAACCTATAAAAAAATTACATAATAGTGTATATAGTAGGTAATAATCAAGTTGCTTGTAAATTTATGCTAACAAGGGCCTAAAGTTGGTAACCTGGAGTTACATATGACTATCATGTGAAATTTAATTAGTAAATAATGATACTAGCCTTATAAGAGATTAAAAGAAATAAAAACCACCCTTATATTCAGCCTTTTCATTCCCATTCTGATTTTTTTTGAGTTTCAGTTTTTCCATCTCTGTATTTTTTTACACCAATGTGTGTAATGCTTACTTAAAGATGCCATTTCAAGTTCATGAAAAAAATGCAATTCATAACTACAATTTTAGCGAGTAAAGATGGCGCTTCCATTTAGGTTTCACCTGCTCTGTCATACTTCTTAGTTGCTTCTATGCTTTTCAGCACTCTTTTTTTCCCTTTACTGAGGTGTGATGGACTTGCACCTGATGCATTGCGATTGCTGCTCATCACAAATGCTAAATGATGATTATGGTTATTGGCACAATGTCCAAGGGTACTTACACACGAGTTGCTTCCATTAACACAATCTGTAACTGGAATTAAACTCACTATCTCTAATCTTATATTCTCTGTTTCTTTCACTTCTCCGCCGATTCTCTATGGTTATTGTTCACCTCCCAAGAAATGCCACCACTGATATTGGTTTCTATCAACTGAGTTTAGATTATCATATCAAAATCCATTTCTTGATAAATAAAAATTAAATGGAAGAATCAGTTGGGCTACTTAACAAGATCCACCCTCCTCATCTCGAAGATGTAGGCCTCAACGATTATACACTCCCTCTGATTCCATCCAAGAAGCTTTCTTTAAGGCCGCTTCTACTGTTAAGTCACGCGCCACCTCCTTCATTAGTGATGATTAAGAAAGAACTGATTGTGTGCAAGACCCTTGGCCTAATGAAGCTAAAAAAATCTCTGATGAGGTGTTCATCGGCGGAGACTCACCGAAATCTGATGTACCTGATAGTTTGGTGGGAGTAGATAGTGGGAAGGATGCTTCTGAGCTATGTGTGGGTGAGAAGAATGATAGGTTAGTGGAGGAAGGTGGAGATAAGGTGGTGTTGGTGGGTGGCCATGGTTGAGGAGAGGGAAATGTCATGGGGGTTAGCTCTTTTAAACAGACATTGAAAAATCTCCAGAAATGGTACAAAACAAGAGGCATACTTTCAAATCCCTAATTCCTAATTTCACCTTCTTTTTTTTAACTCATTATGTAATATAATAAGGCTTTTTTATCATTTCTTCCACATCAGCTATTTAATGGGACCCATTATTGCCACATACGCATTAACCTGCAAAAAACATGAAATTGTTATTTTTAAACTAGTTGACACACTTAGTTGTAATAAATAAAAGTTGAAACACTCAATTGTCAAATTTTAAAAAGTTGAGACATTAAAATTGTCTTTATCCCTTTAGGTTTTAGGTTAACTTCAAACTATGTAGGTTTGCTAATTTATGATATTAAAACTATAGTTTTGTAATAATGTTATATAAACTAAAGTAAATTTATAATTTAAATTATATTTATCTATTAATTCAAATTTGCTTATTAATATTTATATATTAGTACTAGATAATATTAAATTATGAATGTATACTTTTTGTCTTACTTAGTTTAGATATTAAATTAACTTAAATTATAAATACAAAAACTATATTTATTGATACTAAATTATAAAGCTTTAGTATTTTCATTATGTTTATTTGTTTAATATTAAATTAAATAACGTACATAGCATCCACTTAGAATTTAAATTATCTTTAATTAGTATAAATAGTAAATACATAATATGAATAACACCATTAGTATATATCAAAATTTCTATTGACATAATTGATGAAAGAAATTTGTACTAAAGTTTAAAGATACACAATTCTATTATGAATACAACGCAATTGATAATACTAGCATACATTTTTATAGATAATAATAATTTACCAAAACTATATATAAATTTCTATCAACACAGTTAATAATTACTAAAGTTATGGATTTTTTTATTATTAATATTAGTTGATACTAAAATTATACAACTTTGGTATTTTCATTATATTTATTTGCTTAATATTAAATTAAATAATGTATATGACATCCACTTAGTATTTAAATTATCTTTGATTTGTATAAATAATAAATACATAATATAAATAACAATATTAGTATATATCAAAATTTCTATTAACATAATTGATGAAGCAAATTCTATTACATGTAATAATATCAAGACTATATATATATATGTCAAGACTATATATTATTGATATAATATACAATTGAAAATACTAATTTATACTAAAGTTTATTGGGGTGTTTCGGGCTCATGACGGTTTGGCTATTTCCTCATTTGCTGCTCCTCTTAGTACTTGCTATGCTTTTGAAGCAGAGCTATCAGCAATAATCGTAGCCATGCAAAAAGCCTCTTCCATGTCCTTTACTAATTTTTGGTTAGAATATGACTCGGCTTTGGTTGTTAATGTTCTTCACTGACGTAGTGCAATTGTCCCTTGGCATTTAACAAGGGAATGGGAAGTTTGTTTGGGTATTATGGATAAGTTAAATGTTCATGTAAGTCACATATATAGGGAAGGAAATAAGGTCACAGATGGTCTTTCGGGTCTTCGGCTCCATGCAATACAGTGGTGGGATTCCTATCCCGAAGAAGTTCATACAGCCATGATTAATAATGCTATGGGTAGAGAAAATATCAGATTTTGTTAGTTGTCTCTATTTGTTTTTTTTTTTTTTTTTTTGCCTATGGGTTGTAGTTGAACTCTTTGTATTCATTCTTTTTATTTAATAATAAGATAGAAGGTTTCAAGTGATGTAGATGCTAGCCTAGCTAGGATGTCTTGGTGCATCATCTGATGTTTCCTTCTCCAATTTTATATAAAAAAAATGTATCATTAGATATACCATTCAATTAACATTGCTAGCAATAGCATATATGTTTATAGATAATACTAATTCTTTGAAGCTACATTTGAATTTATATCAACACAATTGATAGTACTAAGTTATACTAAAAATATATAATTCTATTATATATAATAATAATAATAGTACTATCTTATGCTAAAAATATAGAATTCTATTATATGTAATAATATCAACACTATGTATTATTAATAGAATATGTAATTGGCAATACTAATTTACTTTAAAGTTTAAACATAAATAATTTTATAATGGATATACAATGCAATATATTAAGACTAAATATTATAAATACAATAGGCAATTGCAGTAAAATATATAATTTTATCATAGATACATGAATTTTTAATATATTTAATAAATTTAATTTATTAATATATATATATATATGTAAACATGTTTATCCGTGTTTAAATGGGTTAATAATTAATCGTGTTAACATGTTTATAAACATGTTAATATGTGTTTAAATAGGTTACAGGTTAATCGTGTGACCGATTTACCAAACGTGTTTATAAGTATTTAAATGCATTAGATAGGTTCAACCTGTTTAGACATTATTTTATTCGTGTTTTAAACGGGTTAACTCGGTTATGACCCAGACATGTTTATACTAAACCCAAACCCATTTAACTCCATGTCATGTCGTGTCATTTAAACGGGTCGTGTCACAAATTGCTAGCTCTAGTTTTCTAAGGATAGGGTTAGGGTTTTGTTGCCCTGCAGGTGCAATTTTTTTCATTTTTTTCTTTTCTGCTACTCTATTCTTATTCTTTATCTCATACTCCATTTATTTTTTTTCTACGTGGATTTTGATTCTATTATAATGTCTATCGAACTAAAGAGTTTGGTGGAGAAGTTTTCCTTAATGCAACTAGAAGGTGAGGCTATTGATTTATGTATAGGTGGAACCCTAATGATAATAATCATCATGAAAGGTGTTTAGTTGGACGTATCCTTTTAGGTAAACCTTTTAACTTGCAAGCTTTTTCTAAGGCTCTGAATGGTGCATGGTATTTTGCTTAAAGTTTGCAAGTTCAAGAGGTGGATTAAAGCTCCTTTGCTTATGAGTTTAGTATAGTTTCTGATAAATGAGTTTTCCAATGAAGAGCAACCATCTGATGTTGTTTTTGATTTTTTTCCATTTTGGGTGCATGTTGTAACTTACCCTTAAACAAGCATGATCACGATTCTTATTGAAAATTGGGCAGAAGATAGGAATGGTATTATAGTTAAAAAGTTTGATGTGAATTTATGGGGAAAATATGTTTGTATTCGAGTCTCAACTAATATTCGTTAACCTCTTAAAAAGGACACTATAATTCTTAATGGTAAAGGCGATAAGGTATAGGTTTATTTTAGATATGAGAGACTTCCAAATTTTTTATATTGGTGTGGAGATCTCTCACATATTACTGATGATTGTGAGCCTAAACCAAAGCATAACTAATTCTTCATGGCCTTATAATCCTTTGCTTTATGCCTCTCTAATTTGCAATCGTCATGGTTCTCAATCTGCGTTTGTTGGAAATAATTTCAAGTTTTTCAATACATGAAAACTAACAAAGCCCTTTCTTAAAGTGCACTCAACCTCAGGCTTTGATCTAGATGGTGGGGAGGTTCAAGCACAACTAAATCATGTGATAAAGACACAGCTAGTAGTAGTTGAGTTTTATTATCACGGGAATTTAGAACATATTCATGTTGTTCTAGTACAATTAGAGTTCAATAATTTGCATACTCAAATTATTGAAGTTTCTAATATTGGAGATCAAAGTGATGTACATAATCCATCACTAGCCACTAAGTTGACGGTAGTAAATGTTGGCATGGGTAAACGCTTCAAGAGAAGGGTTTGTTAGCTAATTTTGAAGTCTGATTATAATTTAGTTTTAATTCCTATCATTTATAATGTTGGTAGTAAGTGTGATTTTAAATCCTATATTGGAGAAGAGAATGGGCTCAACTATGATGGTTTTTCTTCTTCTAAAAAATTGAAAACTTAATTGTTGGCAATCGTTGATGATGGTTATGAGGCAGAGATTGCTATCCACTCCCATTGGGGAGTATGAGGCTGCTTAGCTGGAACATCCGAGGTCTGGACAATCCTCGAATGTTACAATCATTATGATGGCTGGTTAGAGTGCACACTATAGACATTCTTTTTCTTATAGAGACTCGTGTTAATTGAAGGAATCGGTTATGCAACCCATAAGTATGGTGAGCACAAGCCTTAAGTAGGGTAAAATTTTAAAAATTTTGCTTGTATAACCTTTCATGACATAAAGAATTCCATTCCCAAGGATCCATTTTGCAATTTACACATAGCTAAATAGTAAGTAACATATACAAACATCAACCTAGGAAACTCTAAGTTTAAGAATACTTACAAACTCCTAGTTTGATGTAGACCACAATAGTTAATCTACAAGTTGTGGATACTTTAGGTTTAACTCTTGAATCAAATGTTCTATCCTCCTAAATGTAAAGCCTTTAGCTTAAAATACTAAAGCTCTACCAAATCACCTTCTTGCCTTGATTTGATTAGTTACAAGTCTCCTCTCAATTGACCCACACAAATCTTGCACTAACTCAATCTTTAGCAAGAACACTTAGGGTTTTATTGTATGTATATTATTTTCTATTTTGAGGTGTATCTCTAATTCTCTAACCCCTTGAACATCTCTTAGGTTATATATATATGTAAAGAAAGCAAAACCTTATCACAGCATCTCTTACATCATAAGTGTACAACTTGTCATGATAAGTATCCAGTTGTATAATTAACTAGTTCACAAAGAAGTATGTAGAGAATTAATACATCTCATGTATTATGTCTACATACATCCTCATACTTAACTACGTAACCTAATCTTTATTTTACCAATAGTAAAAAACATACACACATAAGGTAATGTGCCTAATAAGCCAATTTTGACTACATTAATTTGTATGGACTTGGGCTTGGTAATTAGGCCAACATTTGGCCCAAGTCTAATCCATCTAACAAATGGGCTTAGATTAGATCCATGGGCTTTCTCAACATTTTGGATTAATCTTTGGTCCAAAACTCTTTTGGGTATAGGCCTAAACTACTTTGGCCATTAATCCAAGCCCAATTAGAAACAACATATACTATTAATTTAATACTTTAATTAATATCTCGTATTAATTAAGTATAAATTAATAATTAAACCCTTGCTAGATTTAGATTTCATGATGTGCTAGAATCATTGCTTAAAAGCATAAATCTAATTCCATTAATCCTGATTAATTGATTAGATACTTTAATCAACAATTAGATTAACATTAATGGTAATTTGGTGAAACACTTTTAGGTGTGACTTACTAGGTTCATGTCTAATTGGCAATGAGAAGATAATATCAACACTTGATATTATTTGAAACACCTTTCATATGTAAATGTGAAAATCCCAATTATACACATTTTAGTTCTCATAAGTTATAAGTGACCCCCAACATCGATATCATAACTACCCAATTAGAAATGAATGCATTTATTGATTCACACAGACCCTTTGGTCATAATTATTGTGCACTAAAATCCCTTCATTAGAAGATCCCGATATAGCCTAGAGTCAAGGTTTAGTCAAAATCTAATAGTTGTATCATATGACTTCATTTTAAGTTACAATTCTTGATAAAACATAATAAATACTAGAAACACTTTTCTAGTACTGAAACTTTTTCAAACTGTGTTATGTTTGTCCTAGCCAGGAACTTATTCATCAAGAACAAACTCAGATAGCATAGGATCTTATTCTGGTTCACTCCAGGCAATGAATCTTATCTTGGTTGA
The DNA here is from genome assembly GCA_949671775.1 of Mallotus repandus. Taxonomy (NCBI): domain Eukaryota; kingdom Viridiplantae; phylum Streptophyta; class Magnoliopsida; order Malpighiales; family Euphorbiaceae; genus Mallotus; species Mallotus repandus. The sequence continues at coordinate 16,668 of CATIWM010084729.1, read as the reverse complement.
ACACTCATCCCTACATTTAACCGACTAGAGCCATCACATGCCATATACCTATGTATGATTAACACAAGTATTTAAGCGATAACAAACTGTAACCACTTAAATGTGGATGACAATGTCACCACAGGTCAAAGGACTATATGCACCATTATGAACTAGATTGTGATCGTTGACTATAAGTGAATATCCTTGCGATCACAAATCTAACATCGTTGTTTGATCCACCCGTCACATGAGTATCCACATGTCTATTCTGATATCTCATATCAAGTAGCATAAGACTCACTACCTCCCACTATTAATACCATGTACTAATCAAGGAAAATATATAGAGGTGATAGTCTTATTAATATTACCCAAATATTAATGCACCGACTATGAACATTTCATAGCATATGTACTAAATAAATTTATAGCTTATATTATCGAGTCTTGATAATAAATTTATTTAACATTATGCTAATGGATAAATATTCAATTAAATAAACACTTTAGATAATAGAACGTTATTTTATTGCCATCTGGGATAATTTACAATGTCAAAATACGTGATTGGCCTCTAGGGCATACTACCTATACTAATAATTTCCCACTTGTACTAGAGACAATCACTATAATATCTTAGACCCATCTTCTCAAGATGTCTATCTAGTTGTAGTTGCGTCAGTGCTTTAGTAAGTGGATCAATGATATTATCAACTGAAGCTACCTTTTACACGACGATGTCGCATTTTCCAACAAGTTCTTTGATAATATGAAAAGAGCCTTTCTATGTGTTTGGATTTCTGGTGAGACCTCGGTTCCTTTGCTAAAGCAATGGCTCCATTATTGTCTCAATAGAGAGGAATCAAGGACTCAATGGAAGGAACAACTCCTAGTTCAGTAATGAACTTCTTAATCCAAACAGCTTCTTTAGCAGTATCCGATGCAGCTATATACTCGGCCTCTATAGTGGAATCAGTAGTAACACTTTAGTTGGAACTCTTCCAGCTTACTGCTCCTCTATTACATTTGCTCTATTTCCTCAAGTGTTTTAGGCGACATACTCTTTGATAAATGGATGCCATACCTAAATGGTAACAATCCTCTCTTGAAATCAAGCATGTTAAACCTCTCCCACACCTTTTCCAAGTAAAGACCTTGGAATAAACCTATCATTCTCTTCGATCTATCTCTACAAACTCGAATCCTGAGAATATAGGTTGCCTCCCCTGAGTCCTTCATTAAGAAGGTTTTAGATAGTCATACTTTCACAGAAGTCATCATTTTAACATCATTTCCAATTAGTAGAATGTCATCCACATACAAAACTAGGAAAGTGAGTTGGCTCCCACTAACCTTCTTGTAAACACATGGCTCATTGTCGTTTTTTAAGAAACTATAAGAATGGATAGCCTCATCAAAATGATGATTCTAACTCTTAAAGCTTGCTTTAGACCATAGATAGATTTATTAAGCTTGCACACTTTTAAGCTATCCTCAGATTCAAAACCTTTGGGTTGCTCCATGAAAATGTCTTCCTCAATATAACAATTAAGGAAAGGCAGTCTTGACATCCATCCGCCAAACCTAATAATCATAGTGTGTAGATATACCTAGAAGAATCCGAATAGATTTTAGCATGGCTACTAACAAGAAAGTCTCCTCATAGTCGACCCCTTGCCTTTGGCGAAACCCTTTCGCTCCAAGCTTAGCATTATAAGTTTCTACATTCCTATCTGCACCAATCTTTCTCTTAAAGATCCATTTGCATCCAATAGGTATAATAACCTCAAGAAGATCAACAATTGTCCAAACTTCATTTGCATATATGGAATCCATGTCAATTCTCATAGCCTCAAGCCATCTGAAAGAATCTTTATCACATAAAGCTTCTTCATATGTAGTAGGATCATTAACATGAATGTTTTCTTCATGAATATGCAACTGTTGCTTATCATGAAGAAAACCATATGTCTCCAGAGGACAAGATATCCTACTAGACCTTTTAGGAGTTGGTTTGACAACATTCTCAATTGGAATATGTCCATTTAATTAATTTGTTGGGCTTCCTTAGATGACTCCTCATCTAACATTATCTTCCTTCCTTTGCCACCTTCCTTAAGAAACTTTTTCTTAAGGAAAATAGCATCTATGCTTACAATAACAACTTGTTTAGCAAAAAGATTAAAACAGTACCCTAAATTGTCTTTAAGATATCTAACAAACCTTCCTTTAATCAATTTTACATCAAACTTGTCTAATTTTAGCCTTCTGATAAAGGCTGGACATCCCTAAATCTTAACATGTTTAAGACTTGGTGCTTTACTATACCATATCTCATATGGTGTAGTAGAAATGGATTTGGATGGAACACGATTAAGGATGTACGAGGCCGTTTGGAGTGCATAACCCCAAAGTAAAATGAGAAGATCAGTGTAGCTCATCATAAAATGTAATATATCCAAAAACGTATGATTTCATGTCTTATATACAATATTTAATTGAGGTTTTCCTGGTGGTGTGAGTTGTGATGCAATGCCAGGTTCCTTAAGGAACTCAATTAACTCAATACTTAAGTATTCACCTCCTTGATCTGATCTTAGAGTTTTAATACTTTTCCCAGTTTGGTTCTCTAGTTGGGCTTTGAATTCCTTGAACTTTTCAAAGGATTCACCTTTGTTCTTCTTAAGAAACAAGTGCCCAAACCTTGATGGATCATCTATAAAGGTTATAAAGTAGTAGAAACCACCTCTAGCCATTTCAACAAATGGTCCACATATATCACTATGTATGATCCCCAACATATCCTTGGCTTTTGCCATTTGTCCAACAAATGGTGATCTAGTCATCTTGCACTGAAGACAAACCTCACAAGTAGGAGTGGATGCAGATTCAAGCTTACTCGTGATTCCCATCCTTTCAAACTTGTTGATCCTATCCTTCGCAATATGATATAATCTCAAGTGCCATAGATATTTGGAGTTAGAGGCATTTTCAATTAGCATTGGATTTACATCACTCACATTAATTTGAGGCTCATTGTTATTGGACATATTATCAACATAATGTAAACCATGTATTAATTAGCCCATGCCTACCATTTTGCTTCCATGGTAAATGTTACAAACGTCTCTTTTAAAATGGAACCCTTTCTAGTTAAACTAGAAATAGAGACAATATTTTTATAGGCATTAGGTACACATAATACATCATCCAATAACAAAATATGATTACATAAATTAATAGAAGTGGATCCTATAGCCTTGGCTGCAACGCTTGCTCCATTTCCATGCTTTAAGGTAACTTCATTAGGCCTTAACCTTCTCCCATTTGCTAGATCCTGCAAGGATGAACAAATATGAGAACTAGCACTGGTAACCAATACCCATGCATTAGATGAGCTCCTAGAACATTTAGAAGAAAATAAATTATAGAAAGTCTCACCTTCTCCTTGCTTTCCCTTTCACTTTATCTTAAGAGACTCAAGGAACTTAGGACAATTCCTTTTCCAATGTCCTTCACGTTGGCAATGGAAACACTTTCCTTTACCTTGCTCTTCTTTCATAATTGCTTTGCCCTTATTCTTGGCAATACCATCCATGGGCTTAACAACACTTGTCTTGCCTTTCTTCTTCTTATTGCCTTTCTTCTTAGTCCCACTAGAAGAGGCAATAAGTGCAACCTCCTTCCCTTTATTCCCTTGGATAGCCTTTTAAGTCGTCACAAGCATGTTTGAAAGCTCTGCAAGAGTACACTCTATTTTGCTCACATGGAAATTAGAACTGGTTTGCCCAAAAGATTTAGGAAGGGATTGAAAGCTCAAATCCACTTGGATGTGGAAGTCCATATTAAAGTATATACTTTCTATCTCCTCGATAACTCTAATTATGGAGTTTGCATGGACTCCTATATCATCACCCTCCTTCATCTTAGCACGAAAAAGCTGCTTTGATATCTCATATCTAGTAGTCCTACTATGTTCACAAAATAACTCTTGTAGGTGAAGTGGGATTTCCTTTGCACTTGTGAACTTCTCATGTTGCCAATGGATTTTAGTACTCATAGAAGCTCACATTATGCAACATGCTTGTATATCATCATCTTTCAATTTTTTTTAGAGTGTCACACTCCTCTTAGGAAGCACTTTGGGGAAGTGGACAAGGTGGGCATTATTCTAATACATATAGTATTTTTTCGGAAGCTAAAACAACTTTTAAGTTCCTTAACCAATATATGAAATTAGGGCCCATGAGCCTATGTTGGTTGAGTATGATTGAAAGTGGGTTTGATGGTCTCATATTATTAAGTAAAGGTAACAAGATTAACTAGTTATATGACACTGTTATTATTACCATTAGATTTGGTTTTTAATTGTAATGGCCTCCCACTAACTTAGTGAATCCTACACGTTCAAAGTAGGAATCGGAAATCCCTTGTTAGACAGATTTCTAGTCGGTGATGGAGTTCTTAATGGGTCACTAATATCCCTCAGGTACACATTGTCAATCTTGGAATATTAGTTCTCATTAAGTGGACAACTCTTTTCCATCATATCTCATATAAGGTTCTATCAATCTGACTTTTAATGTTACGGGCCTCAAGTACATATTGTCGTCCTTGGCCTTTAGCATTACTTAAGTCCACACCTTTGGATCAGTGAAATGTATGGATTTGAACACTATAAACCTCATTTATTCATATTTGCCATTTTTAGCCTATTATGTATCCATACACCCACAACATCTCATGCTTCATAATAACACTAAAAGAATCTCTTAAGCCTTATGTATACCCCTATGTATCTATAACCAATGTACACAATCCTAAAACTATACAAGTTATTGCTCCAATGGAGAGTCTAGACCTAAATTTAGTCTGGAAGATTTTTTAGTCTTTGAATATTAAGGTCTCACTTTGGATGTTAGCCAGTTATATATATAAATATATAAATAAATATATATATTTATATACATGGCATCAAATATATATAGCATGTTACAATATAAAACAAGCAAGATGGATGCACAAATAAGGAGTAATCATGGACTTTTCTTAAGCTTATTCTAACTCTTAGAATAAATTACAAAGTGGGCTTAGCCTAAGAAAAGCCTTCAAGGCATGAAACTTCTTACCACCATCTCCATAGATCTACAACTTTAACACTTCAAGCTCCATGTCACAACTCTTGTGATCGACATTCAATCCTTGGCATACCAAGGCAAATATTATGTCCTAATTCTATGTAATTAACATTTAATTACAAACCAAATAATAAAAATAATTATTATTACAAACCATAGGATGTAACCTAAGTCCATGACCATTCCTTGCATTTATGACAAGCAAATAACAAATAAAATATAACTCTTGCATGTTATAATCAATTTGCAAAGCATATAAAACAAGAAAAATAAGTTGTCCATATGCTAACACAGCTTCGACATTGCTTAAACATGTTTAAGACACTGCCATGTCAAAGGTGTGTCACAATCTGCCCCATGGATAGAAGTTAACACCGCTTTGACACTATTTTAACACTATTGTGTCACAATTTGTCCTTTTGGACAGAAGTTAACACCACTTCGACATTGCTTCAACATCGTCGTGTCAAAGGTGTGTCAATAACATAAAAACACACCTTTTTAGCATCTTAGGCCATAACACTTGCAACCAATATCAAGTGTAATAACAACACTTGCAATTATCAATTAATTTAGCATGTGTAAAGTGCGAAAAAAGGCTCTGATACCACTTGAAGGAATCAGTTATGCAACTTACAAATGTGGTGAGCACAAGCCTTAAGTAGGGTAAATTTTTAAAAATTTTACTTGCATAACCCTTCATGACATGAAGAATTCCATTCCTAAAGATGCATTTTTCAATTTACATATAGCAAAATAGCAAGCAACATATACAAACATCAACCTCAAAAACTCTAATCAGAATTTCTATTTTCCCCAAATATTCATGGACCACACAACCCTAGATTATGTGGAGCATTTGAATTTGGGAAAAGATATTACATTGCACAATGCAACTTCTAAAGGTTCTAACTTTCTGACCCAATTGAACTACGGGGCCCATAATATGTTTTGACGAAGCTGACTCTACAACTAGTGTTACAACTATGCCATAATGCGACAACTTCAGGCCCAAAATTCATCATTTAGAGCTTCAAATTTTAGTTTGAACTTTATTGTCTATTTTTCATTAATTCACAACATTAAAGTTCAGCTTGGGCAATTAGCAAATGTAGTTACAACAAGATCTCAAGGACACTTGCCAAGCAATACAGAAGTAAATCCGAAAGAGCAAATGAAAGCCATCACCTTGAGAAGTGCTAGAGAGCTTCAAGGTCTTAAACACACATCATTGAAGGCTGATGATGATAAAGAGAAACAAAAGGTGAAAATTAAAGATGTGCAAGCTGAAACTCAAGAAAAAAAAACTTGAAGAACCAAGAGAAACTCAAGTGGAGCAGCCACCTGTCAGTGACACATCAAAGTATGCTCCAAGTTTGCCTTTTCCTTTGAGGCAAAGGAAGATGAATGATGATGAGAAATGGTTTGCTAAATTTTTGGAAACCTTCAAGAAGTTAAGAGTTAAAGCTACCTCTCTCGGAATCATTGAATGAAATGCTAAATTATGCAAAGTTCCTCAAAGATATTATTACCAAGCAGCAGAAATGGAATGACAACAAGACAGTGCCTCTAACGGAGACTTATAGCTCCATCATTTCAAGAAAAATTCCAGTTAATCTCAAAGGTCCAGGGAGTTTTACAATTCCTTGCACTCTTGATTCTAAAGAATTTCCAAAATGTTTGTGTGACTTAGGAGGTAGCATTAATCTTATGCATCTTTCTCTTTTCAAGGAGTTGAATCTTGGAGATGTGATCAACACAAATATGACTCTTCAACTTGCTAATAATTCAATTAGAAAGCCATATGGAGTGGTTGAAGATGTGCTTGTCAAAGTTGATAAGTTTGTGTTTCCAGTAGACTTTGTGATTCTAGACTTTGAGCAAGACAAGCATTACCCCTTGATTTTAAGGAGACCTATTCTGAATACTGGAAAGTTTGTGATTGATGTATGTGAGGGAAAGATTACTTTGGAAGTTGGAGAAAAGAAAGTGGAATTTGTGATGAACAAGCCCATCAAGGAAATGAAGAGTGTGGATCATTATGAAGAAGGAGGGATGGTGAACAAGGAAATCAAGGAAACAACACTAATTTCAAAGAAGCAGCAACCTACCACAAATCAAAATTCTTTGATTTCTTAAGTTTAAAACAAGGTGACGAAAGCTAAGTCAAAAGTGAGTTTAAAGAGGAAGGCTAGGCAAGTAATTAGAATGGTGTATAACCCTAAGAAGCATTATTCCTTAAGGGGTAAAATTAAGCCTAAATCAATAAAAGATGGAAAAGAAGAGCATCAAGCATTAATTAACATCGAGGATGGGGGATGTTCATCCTTCCCACCTACTTGACACATTGAATCATAGGGCATGATAAATAAACGACCTAAAATTATCATGTTTTTATTATTAATCTATTCTCAATTTTAATTATTTTTGTGTTTAGTTATTAGTATCTTTATGTTTAGCTTTGTTGTTTGAACAAGTAATTATTAGGTTGTTTATTTTTGTATTCCCATGTTCTGTCATGATCGAACAAAAGAACATAATCGTTAATTGCTCATCACTCCAGCTCCGATGCCTACTCTGCGCTTGTAAAAGTTCAGTGATTGCGAATGTTATCTATTTCATGTTCAAATCTTTCTATTGTGATTACAAGTTAGACGCAATCACATCTTCTCATATTTTAATTCCCCAAATCTTTCTATTGTAATCGCGCATAAACCCTAATCTACACTTAAAACTGCCGTTACGATCTCCACTCTTTTGTGATCTTCGCCAATGACCAAATCCCCTTACCAAAATCAATTTCCCTCTTTAATCTTTCATTTTCCTTATTAATTTCATCCCCTTCATCTCAAATAATCCTAATTTCATCAACCAAATTCCTAAAATTGCCCAAATCATTTTCATTGTCCATTTCTTTTCTCAAAAATAGAGTAACTCCATTGCCAACCATGTCAAAGAATAGGAAGAAGATGAAGATTTAGTGACTGAAGTACCATAAAAGGAGAAGAAGATGAAGATTTAGTGACTGAAGTACCATAAAAGGAGAGAGAAATTGACTTTACAAAGAAGTATAGAGCCCCCTTTCCAATCCACTCATTAGAAGAAGAAGATAAGTATATTTCTCTTTCTAAAAGAAATGTTGTGGTTCCAAAGTGTTTGGATATGGGAACTTTAGAAGGTGTTAAACTTAAGGATAGGGTGTTAAAACTTTGTGATAGATTAGGGTGGAGAAAATTTGTGGAAATGACTCATCCCAAATATAGAGAGTTGACACTAGAGTTTTACACAGCTCTGAGACTCTCGGATCAAGCTCACAAGAAGTTTGAATGTTAGCTTAATGGGAAACCCATCGATATTGATTATGATACCATGTTTAAGGTGTTTGGGTTTCCAAATGGAGGAATTTGTGAACAACCCAATAAGTACAAATCGAGGGATTTTTGGAAGGAAATCACTTCGCAAGAGGAGGTTTAGGATGTTTGTGGTTCTCTTAATGGGTTGATTTAGGATCATAGTTATTTTATTCTGCACAATTTCATGTGCCATTCTATTTTCAAGAAGATAGAAAGCAATAAAGTGTTAAGGAAAAAGTTATTGATGTTGTGGTGTATGCACACTTCAATAAAGATCTCCACCACATATTTCATTTTGCAGACATTGTGGCATATGACCAGAGCTCCTAAGGCATCAATTTTGATGGGCCATATCGTGATAGGTTTGGCATTACATTTTAAAGTTTTTAATCCTCTCACTACTCAAATGCCTTCTATTTCACAGGTTAGATTGCGCTGGCTCTTGCTCACAAGAGCTTAAATATTTGCATCTCCAAAGGAGCTAAAGGAGCCTACCACGAGAAAATGTTTCCATTTGAGGTAGTCAGCATCAAAATGGAAGAATTTGCCTCAATCTTAAGAGGGTGAGGAAGAAGAGTCTGATGATGAAGAAGAAGAAGAGCAAGAACCATTTCTTCAGTTACCTACCCCATTATATATTGACATGACCCAAGTCCTAGAAAAGCTATAGACCTTTTTAAAGCCACAGTAGAGTTTAAATTTTGGAGTATTGAGAAGTTAGTGGAAGATAAGCACCATGAAATTAATTATCGACTTATTGACATGGAGAGCGAGATGTCCTACCACCATTTTAAGCTTCAAGAATATTTCAAGGCTATGGGTTATGTAAATCTTCCCTCACTATCTTTGCAAAAGCCTAATGCACCTTCTCCTCCGGACTCTCCTCGTCAAGGGGAGTAAGCTTCCTTTTCCCTAGTTTTAGTTTTTTATTATTTAGTTTTATTTTTAGTTTACTTTTTCATAAATTTCATGTTTATAATTTTTTCTTGTGGATTTTATGTTTTGTTTTTGGCTATGTTTATGCATATTATATATATTATACTAGTGCTATTAATGCATAATAGGTACCCTATACATATTGAAGACAATGTGTCATTCAAGTGTGGTGGGGGGAGGAGTGGTTTCATCTTGCATTAGTAAATCATGCATATATTTTTGGTATATCACGTATTGCATTTTTTGTGTTAAATTTTTGAAATTTCAATGCTAAGCACTTGAATTTTTGCACGATTATCTTTGTGATGAATTTTATGTATGTTTGTGACATTGTTGAGCATATGCGTTCAATCTTCTTTTAATGGTTAGTTTGAATTCTTTTAAACTTAGTTAACATTTTTGAGTTGAGAATTTTTCAGCTTTTAATCAACTTAATGCATGTTGTTGCTCACTTGATCATGATGTTGAGTTGTTATTTTTTGAATTAGTATAGTGAATGAATTAAACTCCTCCCTAGGGTCGTTTTATTTGTATGTGAAAGGAATTGTAAAAATATTGTTTCCCATTTCTTAAAAAAAAGAGAAGAGAAAAGAAAAAGAACAAAATGTGCTAAATAACTTGATTTCCATCTACTCCAATGCTCTTGAAAAAAAGTACGAGTATTTAAAGAACCCTCTCGAAGTGTTCACGTTAAGTAGTTCGGGAAAAACAGGAAATTATTAAGAGAGGGAAGAAAAAGCACAAAATTTGTTAAAAATAAAAAGGATAGAGTTTATTTCCGCATGCTAAATTAGAAACTACCTTAGATTGGAGTCTCTTTCATTCATGTGTACTTTTCCTAGGAATTTGACTCAATGTTTGTGTGATTGTGAGTAGATAACATGCCTTTCACTTAGTAATTATATTTCTCAACTTGATTTGTTAACTTTATTTTTGAGATATGTAAAATAGTTATTAAAAGAAGATTGTGATGTGTGCTTGATGAAATTTGAGATATACACTTTGTTTATTGCTTTGATAGTGTGTGTTTTTTAGTTTGCTTGAGGACAAGCAAAGATTCAAGTATATGGGTATTTTTTGGTGTCAATTTACATATAAAATTAGGACTTAATATTGCATTCATGCATACATTTTAATTAACATTTAGTATAGTAAAGTATATATAATTAGATACTTTTATGTTTTATTTGATTTTTATAGGGAAAATGAGTTAAGGAGGTGAATTGGTGAAGATGATAAGTAAAAAACAAGGAAGAAATACAACAGCAGCAGAGCAGTCTTTTTGCCGCGATCGCGGGAATGCCCAGTATACAGCCCCAAAGTGATATCGAGCCTTTTATGATCACGTCTCATGTGCGATCGCGGATTCCTATCAGCCAAAGCTTCTATTGCGAGCGCGTAACATGTGCAATCACAACCCTTTCACTAAAGGCCCTTCCGCCGTGAGCACTATTTATGCGCGATCATGGGTAGCAAGTTTCCAGCATAGAACATGCTGAGGTGTACTGATTTTATAAAAAATGTAAGGGAAATGAAAGGACTTATTCTAGAAAAGGCTATAAAGGACAAAAGGACACGAATTATTTGGGCACTACTACACATTCTACACACTCTCTCACACACATAATGTCACCAATACAAGCAAGGAGAAGAAGAAAAAGAAAGAGAAGAAAAAGAAGCTAAGGAAGGAGACCAATTGAAGACCCGAGCTCATTGATAACCATTTCTCACTCCCTTTCTACCTCTAATCTCTTGTTTTGCATTTGAATATTTGAATGATGGATTATATAGCCATGTTTGGCAAAGTTCTTTATTATTGTTGGGATTTTGAGACCCATTAGATTTAATGTTAATTTGATGAATGTTATTGTCTTTTTAATGCATATTGTGTTTGTTGATTTTATTGAATGTTGTATTGTGGCAAGATATAACTCTAGTTTAGATTTATGCAATGAGAATTGGTGGATCTAATAGACCCACAAGCACATGTTAGATTGATTAATTTTCTTGAGAAAACTTAATTCTATCTAATTCTCTCATGGGTTTTGCCTAATGCCTTGCATGTTTGATGTTGGTTTATATTCATAGTGATTATGAGAATTAAGCTATGTTTATGAATTTCAATTAATTGATCCTTGTTGTGTTAGGTAGCTACTTGAGAAAGAGTACTCAGTGATTGTTGAAAAACCTGAGATATGCATTGAGAAGTTGATTAATTCTATCAAGTTAACTTAATGAAAATGTGGTGTTTAATCTCCTAATAACATGCTTTTCCATTGATTCATTTCCTTTATTAATTTCATTAACAATTGCCTGATTTATATTCCTTTGATAATTTATTATTTTAGTTCTTTATTTGCTTTATTCAAACCATATTTGCAAGCTTTAAATAATTGCGGATTAAGACTAATAGGTGCTTAGTATCAATCCTTGAGGGAATGATACTTTACTATCTACTTTATTACTTATAGACCCGTGCATTTGCGATCATCAACAATCATCATCATCACAATCATCACGAGAAGAATGAGAAGTAGATTGTACCTTATTTTTATCTTAAAAGGCCATGAAACAAAGGTTGAGCACTTTTTATTATTTCTCTTCCTTTTTTGATTCAGATAAGTCATCCCATGAACCTTTGAAGGCCTTCTTCTTGTCCTTTGCTTGCTTGTTCTTGAATTTGATCTTAGGGCATTCACTTCTAATGTGTCCTAGTTTCTTGCATTCACAGTAAGTAACTTATTTGTTCTTCTTGCCATCATACTTCATGTTATCTCTTTATCTTGAGAAGCTTTTTCTTTTCTAAAACTTCTTAAATCCTTTAGTGTTTATGGTTACCTCATCATCATCTTCATTAGAGTCCGCCAAGCTTTCATCTTCACTTACTTCTTATATAGCGCTCAATGCAATCCCCTTCTTCTTCTTTTCTTTCTCATCTCTCTCATCTCCTCTTTGCTTTATAGTGAGTTTATGAGTATGGAGCTTCCCAATGAGAATATCAATTAAGAGGGTTAAGAGATCATGAGCTTCCTCAATTGAAGTGACCTTAGATTTCCAATCCTTCTTAGGTAGGATTCTTAGAATCTTATTGTTCACTTCTTCCTTGAAACAATATTTTTCAATTTTCTTGAGTGTGGTAAAAAGAGCATTGAGACAGTTTGTCATATCCGTTATTGACTCTTGTGGCTTCATCTTGAAGATTTCATATTTATGCATGTGAAGTTAAACCTTCTTGCTCCTTACTTGCACGTTTCCTCCATAGTTGTTCTTAAGTGTTTCCCATACTTCTTTTGCGGATTGGCAATGTTGAGCTTTGCCACCTTCTTCTCTTAACATAGAGACTAGCAAATTTGTCATGGCCTTATTGTTCTTGTAGTTCTCTTCTTTTTGATAATTAGACCATTGACTTCTTGCAATAGTTTTTTCTACACTATCAATGGTGACTTTTGGTGGTTCCCAACCTTTGAGAATAACATCCCAAAGTCTAATGGGATCATTATCTAGATACAACTCCATCTTGAACTTCCAATATGGGTAGTCATTACCATTAAAGAAAGGTCTAAAAGATGAAAAGTTTAGAGATTCACTCCTCATGACCTTGAATTCTAGCAATTAAGTACCTAGAACCCAATCTCATATACCAATTGTAATTGCCCTAGAGTGGGGAGAATATGGCTTTTGTGAATTTAAAAGATAATTAAGATAATTAAGCAAGATTTAAGAAAGGATTAAGAGAATGGAAGATGGAGCACAAGTATTTAAGGAGCTTGATTCACTAATGAATCTACGTCTCCACCTAACTCTCCCAAGTTAATTAGGATTTTGAATCACTCACTAGATTTGATTTCTACAAGATTGAGTTTTAGGCTCAACTAACCTTACAATCAAGAGTTTAAAGAACACTCTTCAACCCCACGCCCAAGTGTTTTCAATAGGAAAACACTTCAACCTTTCATACAAGAATAAGACCTAACTTCCCATTTCAAAAAAAACCTCAGAAAATATAAAAAGAAGAGTTTTTATTCTAACACACAACCAACTCTCAAAAGAGTTAGATAAATATAAAGAGATTATATGAGAGTTTTAATGCTCAATGATTGCTAAAGAGAGAAAAATCAACAACAAAGGTGTGTAACTTCTAAATGAGTCTCCAAAGTTTGTTTTTATAGCTGAGCATCAAAAATATGGGTTGCAGACCTTAATTATTTCCCCAAGCTCTTCGCCTCAACATTTAATGTCTTTCAAGTTTTTGCAGACAAACTACTGCTCATGGTCGTGAGGGCAGTCTTCAAATCATGTGCATTGAATAATTCGACCGTTGGAAGATGAAATAGGTGTTGAAGCTTGCCAAAGTTTCCTCATGAGCACCTCACGATTGTGAGGGGCGTAGACTTTGAGCACTTGAAGAAGACTATTGGCTCTTCTTCAGGGGGCTGCTCATGAGCCTCCTCATGATATAGAGGGTGGCTCGTGAGGGGCTACCTGTAGCTTGGAAATTTGAAGATTTTTTACCCTATTTGCATCCAATTGATTTAGGACTTTGCATAGGCTTTTATTCTTCATGAAAACATATATGAATGCTCTTTAAAAATAACGTTACATATCTTCATACTTGAACACATAATTTGATCTTTAAATGTGAAGACCTACAAACTTAAGTAAAGTCATTATAATTTCAAATTGCTTGTAAAAGTTAAAACTAAGAGGTTGATCATGCAAATAATTAACAATATACATAATATTCTTATTATTCTTTTATTTGTTTTATGTTAATTTTTTATCAATCATTTTTTTATGTATGTAATACATAAATGTGGCGGAGTAGTTACTTTTAATAATAAACTTGGAGTGAAAAGATACAGGTGGTATCTAAATTTTCAATTAATTTTTAATTTTTAACTAAGCCCTGTTAAAGAGGTCTAGTTTGGGGGCTTAGACGGAGGCTCTGGGACTTTAAGGTTTCAGGTTCAAATTCCAACTTTGCCAGATTTGAAGTAATTAAAAAGAAGAATCTCCCCTCCCTTACTAACAACTAACAATCATGATTTCATGGAGTACTAGCTAGCGACATTCGATAAAAAAAATAAATAAATAAACCCCAAAATTCCAATTTAAAATTTAAATATAAAATAATAATTTTTAAAAAGGATCCATTCCAAGGAAGTTGAATATTCTTTTTTTTGGACAAGAAGCTTGAATATCCTTGGAGTTACGTGCCAGATATATATATATGTGTTGAAGGACATATGGAAACCATGAACACGTATGATCGACATGAGTAGATAAAGCAAAAGAAATAAAAACCTCATTAACTTTATTTGGCGCTCTTATTAATCACCAAAATCCACGCACCTATATATACATGACACACCATGGCATTAATTAATACATACAGCACCAATCCCTTTCAGACACAGGTTTTGCACAGAATTGAAAAGTGATTATTTAATGGCAACACATGAAATTAAGATGAAGTGATAAAGAAATAGAAATATTACACCTTTTCTTTTCAATTTTTTTTTTTTCAATTTTTCAACTCTCTAATAATGCTCTCTTATAAAATATAATAATCTCAAGGAGGAAAGTGGCCATCAATGTTTGAAGCCTCATCAATCATCATTTTATGAATTTAGTAGAATATTAAAATTCCTTTCAATTTGTGCAATGGGTGCTTCTATTTTTATTTTTTTATTTTTTTCAATTCAGCCACAATTTTTTAGACTACATATATAGCCATATAACTCTCTTTTAAAAGTGCTCCTAATTGTTGTTCGGAAAAAAAAAAAGTGTTCCTAATTAAATTAATAAATTTTACCAATATTAATTATCGAAACTGTAAAATATATGAGTAGTTTAAATGGCAAAATGAGAGAGAATTCAATCTCTATTTTCCACACATGATCAAAAAATTAATCATTCAAATTTGTAAAACACTTAAAAAATATTTTTAATATACTAATAATGTGGAAAAGTATATTCTTAAAATTATTAATCAAGCTGATATACTACAACAAGTTGGAAAACAGAGCTAGCAACTTTTTCAATGACGAAAGAACATTCTCGATAAAAAATGTTTGGGTACCATCTTTAAAAAGAATATAATATCATCCTGTGAGATGATCGGATAAAGAGTTATTCTCATTTAAATAATATTTTGACTCTAAAATGTAGTATGTATAAAAATATTAAACTAATTGCTAAAATATTTTTGTAATTTTTATAATTCTATCCGGATCAAATAAATTAGTTAAAATTCAAAGTACTCTAAATAATAGGGTTTTAGATGGAAGAAAAAAATAATAAATATTTTTTAGTTAGAATGATTAAAATAATTAAAATGTACTTCTCAAAAAAAATTAAAATGTATTTAAAAAAAAGTGACATGATATTTTTTTATACAGAAAATTTACTTAAATAATTATTAAATTAGAAAAAAAGGAATGGAAAAGACATTGGATTAATTACACTTATGGTATCTAGATTTTCGACTTGATATCATTTCGACTTTATATCATTAATTTCGACTTTATATCATTAAAATACCTAACGTTTAAAATGTAACAAAAAAAATTTCAACTTTATAATATGGTCGCATAAAAATACCCAAAACTAATTTTCGGTCATTGGTAATGACACAATGCATGTATAGATGCTGACTTGTACATACATCAACCAACATGAAAGATACATCATCTAATACGGACACATAGTGTCATATCATGTCATGAGTCTATATTAAACAGTTATTTAATAATTATATAATAAATAATAATATAATTATAAATAATAATAAATATAGAAAATATATAATTAATTAATAAAAAATTTAATATTGAAATTGATTAAATATTAAAATTGAATATATAAAATATATAATTAATTAATAAAAAATTTTCAGGAATTGAATTGAAAATTGATTCTTTCACACAGATTAATCGCAAAAACAAAACCTAAAAGATGACAAAGAGAAAGGCGGTTACTTCGTATTGTTTGAGCAGAGTAAAATAGTCCCAACCAAGAACAATTTTGCAGAAACGAGCAAATGAAGCTTCTTAAAGAAGCTTATCTACATCAATAGCCATCTCAACTTAGCCTCCTCCTTCTCCTATACATACACGTGTTAATTAGACTTAAATGCGGAAGCAATTAACATATATGATCCTAATAGAACAATCAAATTAACCAAAATATTAAATCATGGCATAATTATAAAAGTTACAGTAAAGGAAAACTTACTTGAAGAATCCATCACAAAAATT
>CATIWM010084728.1:0-10459 GCA_949671775.1 Mallotus repandus | reverse complement strand
TGACGTTATTATTTTCATAATTAATTATTTTATAAAATTTATTAATTTTGATTTCAATTGTTTACTTATTAAATTTTCGTAAGACTTATAAAATTCTATCATCTAATTTTATTTATATTAGATAAAATACCTAATTGAAATCGAAATATATATTTTTTAAAAATTTACAACTAAAATTTTAATTAATTTAATTTTTGTTAGAGATAAAATAGAAGTAAACATAATTAAGATAGGAAACATACTTTCAATTAAATTAGAATTACATTTTAATTAATATAATTTTTATTAGAGATAAAATAGAAGCTAGTCTAATTAGAATAGGAAATATATTTTCAATTAAATTAAAATTACATTTTAATTAAAATTACATTTTAATTAATTTTATTAATAAATGACTAAATTATCCAATTTTTATATAATAATGAGTGAAGACTTTTTTGTAATTTTGTTTGTCCCCCTCCCCTTCGTGCATTTATATATACTAGTATACAACCACGTGCTTCGCACATGAAATTTTTTTTTTTTAAACTCGTAATAGTAAATAACCTATTAAATATATACTTCTATACTATTCATAATTTTTTTTAACATAATAAAAATGTTATTTATTTATATAAATTTTAATAATAAAATTAATTATGACATTTTAATTATAATTCACCGCAATTTTGATAAATCTTTTATTTAAATAATTATATGATATTCCCATAATATTTTCATAATTAATATTTTTATTAACTCCAAAAAATCATTTTATATAAAAAATAATACTATGACAATAATGAATCAAATGAATCATTAGTTATATTCTTAATAAAAAAATTTTAAAAATAATAAAAATTATATTTTCTTTGTATAATAATTTAAATATTACAACCTCATTAAATATATAATTTATTACAATTTTAGTAAAGTTTTTTATTTGAATAGTGTTACGGTGACACTTTCTTCAATATTTTTAATATTAATACATTTATTTACTAAGGGATAACAGCTTTCCTTGTTAATGTATGTACTCGGACAGTTTCAAGCAAGTCAAACCTTTCCAACCGAGGAAATGTGAAAAGAATTCAAAAAGTCATTTTTTATTTTCAACTTATAATTAAATGATAAAAATTAATTAATTTAATATTAACTCCTTTTTAATTAAATTGTATAAAAATATCTAAAAATAACAATTATACTACTTTGCTTATATAACAGAAATATTACTATCAAACAAATTATATGTTCTATTTTTTAAAATATCATTATAGATGCAAAATAAATAAAAAAATTTAATTGATTAAATTTCAATTATTTACTTAATGAACTTTAATTTAATAAGTTTTTAAAAATATTTTTTTATTTATATGGAAATACAACACTCTTTTATTTTAATTATTTGCTTATTAAATTTAATTTAGTAAGACTTATAAAATCATATTCTCTAATTTGATTTATATTAAATAAAATATAAGTAGACCCAATTAAAATATAAAATATATATTTTTAACAAAATTATTATTAAAATATTAATTAACTATATTTTTATTAGAGATAAAATAGAAGTTAACCTAATTAGAGTAGGAAATTTACTTTCAATTAAATTAGAACTACATTTCAATTAATTTAATTTAATTTTTATTAGTAAATGACTAAATTATTCAATTTTTATATAATAATGAGTCAATATTTTTTTATAATCTTGTTTGTCCTCCCCCTCTTCATACATTTATATATATTATAAATATACTTTTTTTTTTTTTGTTAAGAAAATAATGTGTAAGTTAGAAAATGGCATCCAATCCCAACCAATTAAAATGAGAACCAAATTAAAGTTAAAGTTGTGATGAATTTAGCAGAGTCGTCCCACCACACAAGAAAATCAAAAGCATCAGAAGAGTGAAGCATTGTTGAAGTCTTCACGCGGTCATAGTACTGTACACAACAAAAGCAAGTTCCTTGCAAGTTTGAAAATGGACCAAATTAACGTCCAAGTTGTGATGAATTTAGCAGAGAATTCCAAAGATAAACAAAGTCTTCACGCGGTGATCGTGTATGGAAAGTCCTATATTGTAGAGATTTTCCATGAAATTTCAAACTTGAAACTTTTGTGTCAATGATCATTAAATATATTTCTTTGAGAAAATTACATTTTCTTCTTGTTTTAAAATTGAATTTTTTTACTTTTCTTATTTTCATTTTGTTAATAGTCAAGAAGGTCCATTTAAATTAAATTATTTTTTTCATTAAGTAATCTATAAAGAGACCAAAATACTCTTTCAAAAATAAAAAATTATAATTAATTATATAATTTTAATAATATTTTAGTCCTTCATACTTAATAACATTAAATACATACATTCCTCGTTCACTAATAATATGTTCATAAAAAAAAAGAACTATATCATTAGCATTTTATAGTTAATTATGGTTTTTTACTATTTGGAAGAATATTTTAGTCTCTCTAAAAAAAAGAAAGAAAGAATATTTTAGTGTTTTTATATAGTATTTAACTAAAAAAAATGGTCCATCTCTAACAAGAAATCCTTAAATATTAATAGAATATATAGAAATTTTTTTTTTTAAAACAGATAGAATATATATAAAAGTTGAGAGAGATAAAAATTTAACTTTTAAATAAGAGAGAGGTAATTGGGGCTATTTATTAATTTATTGTAAAATATAAAATTATTTTTTAATTTATAGTACTTTTTAAAATATTTTTATTTCTATGATAGTTTTTTATTTAAAAAAATTATTTTGCAGTTTGAAATGATAAAATTGCAAATGGATAAAAATTTAAACTACCATTTGTCCATTTTTACCGACGAAAAAAAAACTCAGGAGCCACCGCAAAAACATGCCCCCTAAGTTTGCCATATACAAGTTGGCCATGAAAAAAAGACTTGGCCATGCAAAAAAAACTTGGCCATATACAAGTTGGCCAGCGTTAAAATTTAAAAAAAAAACAAATCATAACATTACTATAATTATGATATTATTTTTAATATTATTATAATTAATTAATTATAATTTTTATAATATTAAAATAAAAAACAAACAAATTAAAAATTAAAAAAAGTTGGCCATGCAAAAAAAAACTTGGCCATCTACAAGTTGGCCATAATAATGAGAATCTTAATATGACACGGAATCCTAAACCAATAAGGATTAAAGATGTAACAAGAAATCCTTATTCAATAATGATTCAAGATGTAATAAGGAATCCTTATTCAACAAGGATTGAAGACCTTTCGACGTCCAATTACATGGGCATGTGCTAAGAAGATGAAGAAAGCATTATATATGCAAATTCAAGCAATGTGGGCTCAAAGTGTAAATCTAAATCAATCTGATCCAATTGGAGTACATGGAGTTCATTCTGGTCTAAAGCTTATTCATTTGGTGCAAATTGAATATTTAGGTCCAAGTAATGTTATTGGGTCCAATTTTGATACATTAAGCCTAAAGAAGTGTCTACACATGTTCCAAGCCCAAGATGAAACCCAACCATGTGTTATTTTATTTAAGTAGCATTAAAAACGAATTTGGATTTGTTAGTTATCCAAAACATTTTTAAAGAGTTTGGTTTTAGTTAGAATTACTTTTCTTTAGCTTAGTTGGCAAGTAAAATAATTCCTTATCTTTAAGGACTTGTTTTCTTATCTTTTGAGGATTTGTTTTAGTTTAGGTTTAGGGATAAGAATTCTTATAAATAGTTTATTTTGTAGCCTATTTGGCAAATATTTTTCATCAATTTAATCAAAGTGATGAATTTTGCTTCAAAATTACTTGGAGTTTTATTCTTTAAACTTTCTAAACAAAATAAGTTATTTTATAGTTCACTTGTCTTATCAATTAGAACATCCATATATAATTGTGGCGACTTCTTGATAGCTAGAGTTCTTAGTTGATAGATAATTAAGGGTCCACCCAACTTGTTTCTTGGATGATCTAAAGTGTGGGTATCAATAGATTGTTGCGGGTTTTGCTTGTTAAATAAGCCTAGTTCGCATCAGTTTGGTATCAGAGCTTTGGCTTTAAGAATCAGGTTACATATCCCTTTTTTTTTATTTTAATTCGTTTATCATTCTTTGTGCTCTCTTCTTCAACCCCCTTCTTATTCATTTGTTCGTCATTACTTTATTCAAATTCATTTTTGCATCATCTTAGTCATCTTTGAATTTGTTTTCTTTGAATTCTTGCAATAGCATTAAAACAAAACAAAAAAGAAAAGAAAAGAAGAATTTTGTTATTTCTTTAAAATCTTTAAAGTTCTTGCACGTCTTCTTAAAATTCTTTAATCTTCTTGAATTATATTCTTTATTTTTTTTCTTGAATTCTTTAACTTTCTTTAATTGTTCCTTGATTTTCTTGATCAAATTTGTGGATTTCTTGAATTTTCTTTAAGTTGTTTGTTCATATATATATTCAAGATCATAAATCTTGAATTTTGAAGTTATAAAATTTGTTTTTCTTGGTTATTTATTTGTAAATTCGTTTTTCCCTTGTTTGTTAGGAATATCTTTATGGATAAAATCATATCTTGAGTAGATTGTATCTCTATCTTGTTATATTTAGTCATATCTTGTTTTTTTTCCTAATCCTTATCTTATCTTAAAGTTTTTCTTTGTCCTAAAGAGATTAGATAACTCATTTTCCTTATCCATAACTCCTTGTCCTTATCTAGAATTCTTTTTAAGTTTCTTTAGGATTAAATTCGTTTTTGCTCTTTTTTTTTTTTTTTTTTTTTGCAAAGTAAACCTAAGTTCCTTATTTTTAGTTGCCCAAAACTTGCCAAATTCGTCCAAATTCACCCAAAATTGAGGCTGTTAAGCACGAATTTGTTTCACAGTGGAGATTCCTTTATTTTGTGGTGTGAATGACCCTCATGCTTATTTAAGACGGGTACAAAAAGTAGAGGATGTGTTTGAATGTAAAGAATATAGTGAGGTGCAAAAGAGTAGACTTGCTTCTCGCCAATTCAAAGGTCGTGCTTATTTTTTGTGGAAAGATTTGTTGGCATTGTTGAGAGAGAATGGGAACAGTGAGGTTAGAAATTAGGAATTGATGAAGAGGTTGATGACTAGACATTTTATTCCTTCTGATGTTAGGGATAAATTCTATCTTAAGTTGCAAAGGCTTAAACAAGTAGATGAATTAAGTGTTGAAGATTATGCTAAAAAGTTTAAGTTGTTTGTAATTGCAAGTGATTTAGGTGAATCTGAAGGGCAAAAAATTGAAAGATTCATAAGTGGGCTTAAGAGTGAAATTAGAAAAGATTTTGGGTTAGTATTACAATTGCAATCTTTTTCATCTTTGAAGAATATAATTTCACTTGCTTTGGAAAGAGAGAGTTGGAGTAATAAGATTGATAGTGAAAGTGGTGCTAATATTGAAATAGTATTGAATGATCATGAGGAGAAACATGAGCATCAATTATGTGACCAAGCTATGGAGGAGAGCATTACTCATGAAGAGAAGTTTGAAAAAGAAGAGGTTGTGTGTGAGGAGTCCAAAATAGAGTGTGAATCTAAGAAGAATGAAAGTGTTGAAACCATTGAAGTGGTTGAAAGTCAAGTTCAGGAGAAGAATAGTGGGAAAGAGTGCCAGCTTGAAATTTTACCTCCAAAGGCAATTTTTGAAGATTTATGCATTAAACAAAAAATTGATGAGTTTCAATCTTCAAGTGGGAAAATTTTGGGGAGGGAAACCAATAAAATTGAGAGAAAAGTAAAAACTGAGCTGAGTGTTAGAATTGAGTTGAATGAGCAAAGTGAGAAAAATGGGAAACACTTGGTGAGAGAAAACAAGCAAGGCATGAGTGAAGAGAAAAAGCTAGAGATTGAGGGTATCAAGAAAGATAAAGAGTTGGTTATTCATCATGAGTACACTAACAACTTTAATCTTTGTTTTCCTAGTGTTTTGAAAGTTCTTTTGCAGAATTTCATCCCATATAAAGATCCATTTGATGACATTATTAAAGTATCTTACTCCTACAAGGGAATCTATGGAGTCTTCATTCGAAGCAAGAAGAACTATTCATGTTTCAAGTTTAGAAGGAGGTTGCAAGATAACAATTCTTACGAGTTTGTGAAAGTCAGTTTTACATTCCAAATGTGCAATTAAGTTCAAGTCGTTTTGAAGCTACTTGTGTGGATCCTTAATTCAAAGGAGAAGTTTTCAACCAAAGAGTTTGTGTTTGACCCTAGAGGACTCATGGATTTATCAACTTTAGAAGATGGGCATGATTTGAGGACAAGTCATTTTGAGGAAAAGGGGAATGATGAGAATCCTAATATAATAGGGAATCCTAAACCAACAAGGATTCAAGATGTAACAAGAAATCCTTATTCAATAATGATTCAAGATGTAATAAGGAATCCTTATTCAACAATGATTAAAGACCCTTTCACTGATGATGGAGGTCTAATCACATGGGCATGTGCTAAGAAGATGAAGAAAGCATTATATATGCAAATTCAAGCAATGTGGGCTCAAAGTGTAAATCTAAATCAATCTGATCCAATTGGAGTACATGGAGTTCATTTTGGTCCAAAGCTTATTCATTTAGTGCAAATTGAATATTTAGGCCCAAGTAATTTATTGGGTCCAATTTCGATACATTAAGCCCAAAGAAGTGCCTACACATGTTCCAAGCCCAAGATGAAGCCCAACCATGTGTTATTTTGTTTAAGTAGCATTAAAAACGAATTTGGATTTGTTAGTTATCCAAAACATTTTTAAAGAGTTTGGTTTTAGTTAGAATTACTTTTCTTTAGCTTAGTTGGCAAGCAAAATAATTCCTTATTTTTAAGGACTTGTTTTCTTATCTTTTAGAAGTTTTTTATCCTTATTTTTTGAGGATTTGTTTTAGTTTAGGTTTAGGGATAAGAATTCTTATAAATAGTTTATTTTGTAGCCTATTTGGCATATATTTTTCATCAATTTAATCAAAGTAACGAATTTTTCTTCAAAATTACTTGGAGTTTTATTCTTTGATCTTTCTAAACAAAATAAGTTGTTTTATAGTTCACTTGTCTTATCAATCAGAACATCCATATATAATTGTAGCGACTTCCTGATAGCTAGAGTTCTTAGTTGATAGATAATTAAGGGTTTCAAGTTTCCACCCAACTTGTTTCTTGAATGATCTAAAGTGTGGGTATCAATAAATTATTGCGGGTTTTGCTTGTTAGATAAGCCTAGTTTGCATCACATAATAATAATAATAATAATAATAATCATAATAATCATAAGAGTGTTAAAGTTAAAAAAAACAAATCATAACATTATTATAATTATGATATTCTTTTTAATATTATTATAATTAATTACTTATAATTATTATAATATTAAAATAAAAAACAAATCGAAAATTAAAAAAAGTTGGCCATATACAATTTGGCCATGCAAAAAAAAATTGGCCATATACAACTTGGCCATAATAATAATAATAATAACAATAATCAATTAAATTAATCATAATAGTGTTAAAATTAAAAACAAACAAATCATAATATTATTATAATTATGATATTATTTTTAATATTATTATAATTAATTAATTATAATTATTATAATATTAAAATAAAAAACAAACAAATCAAAACTTAAAAAAAGTTGGCCTTGCAAAAAAAATTTAGCCATTATTTCATCTCTCTTCTCGATTTCGCCATTGCAAATGGGAGAAAAAAAAAATAATAGTACCGGTAAAACGTGCATTTCACCGGTGCAATTAGTAAAATGGACACCAGTTCCGTCTCTTTCTTTCATCTCAGCCAAAAACATCATAAATTAAAAAAATATTTTAAAATTTATTACAAAAAAAATATATTTTAAAAAATACCATAAATTAGAAAATAATTTTATTTTTTACCATAAAATGGTAAATAGTCTGAGATAATTGTTAATTAAGTCAAGTCTTATCCGAGAAAATATAATTTTCCTCTGTTTCTTTTTTCTTTTGCCAGTTTTGTACAATGCCTGTAAATGAATTTACTTTTGCAACCTATTGATTTATATGAACGGAAATTATTTTTCAAGTGGGCCTGTGACAAAAGTGGATAATAAAAACAGAGTGGACATGCGGTTTTATGAAAAAACAAATCAAAAAGAAAACAATGGGGGCAATTTTGGCAAAAAAATTTAATAAAAAATTGTGGGCCGCTAAATATATCTGCGCTCTTCTATCAATTAGTTTATCAAAAATTTCACAACACAGATTAGAAAATGTCAACAAATTTTCATAAATACTTATATCCAATTTAAATATTTTTAAAATTTTGGACTATTAAATGAAATCCTTTAATTAATTTTTATTTTTTTTGTTAATATAATAATAAATTTCATTGCTCTAATGCAGAAATTAAATCCATTTTAATTAATTTTTATCTTTTATAAAATTATGGATAAAAATAAAATTTATCTTCAAATTGATATCAAATACTAAACGGGTTTTTATATATATTTACCATCAACTTGTGTTCTTTTCGCAAATCTATTAATTTTTAAAATTATTGTGAATCAATACATGAACTTTGCGTTCTATTACAAATATTTCCATAGTCAAAATTACTTGTGTCAGTGATGACATGGAATGGGTGACGTGTACAACTAATTACACATGTGAAAATTAAAGAAAAAAGAGAAATTAAAAGAAAATACTAAAACTCACCATTTTGATGTACATAAAACTATATCATTCATTTTTTTTTTTCCATTTTTCTCTTCTCCCTTAGCTTGAAAAAAAAAAAAAAAACCCTCTTCTCCCTTGACCTCTTGCTTGATTCAGTATCTTCCCATGTAAGAGGTGATACATTCGTTGTCATTGAAATTGTAAGAGTAGTGACAAAGTTGTTCAAAGGTTGAGAAATGAAGGTACCTTATAATCTTTAAGAAAATGGAAGTTAGTATTTTGGCATAAACGCAGAACCCAACATCAGGAATAGCCATTAAAATATATCTGCAACTACCTTCAAATTCATAACCTTTTTTTTTTTAATTAAGGCTAGAAATGTTGTCTTCGTGATGGACTCATTTGAAATCTTCTCGACTATGTAGGTGGGAGTGTGTCAAGGTTTCTTTTAAAAGTAACAAATTATTATGCATGCCCTTTGATTGTGAAGTTGTTTTGTGTTCCTGCTCGATTGTATTCCTCAATGAGATTAGTTATATCCTTATCACAAGAGCATCTAAATCCTTTGTTGGCAATTGACAATGGAGAAGATTTACTTTTGCTCCACATAACTCTCCAAGCTTCAATATCAACTCTGTAAATAATAAAAAACATCACCACACAAACAACTAAATAATCTTCAAATCAATCACACCCGCTCTTCAATCTCGCAACCACTAAAACAAACAAATCATATGCAATCATAACAATAACAATAATAATAATGCAATTAGCACTAACCAGAGAATGAAATGGAGTGATCAACAACAAGAACTCGAGTTTCACCGCCGTGGTAATGTAGTTTTCCATCAGGATAATGAGTAATGATCTTCCCGCAGTAGCTAAAGAGGAATTTGATTGTTGCCGTTGTGGATGTGGTGGTGGTGGAGGTGGAAGATGGTGGCTTTAGGTGGTCGTTGCGGTGGTTAGTTGTGGTGTAAAGAGAAGCTCCGACCATGTTTTTGTGTTTTTAGTGGTGGTGGTAGTGATGAAGAGACGAGAGATTGGACAGAAATGGATAATTTTCACTCATTGTACCTAATTTTTAACGAAAGTCTCACTGCAGTACCTTACTTTTTTTTTTGTCACATAAAACCATATAACCTTTCCTTTTATTATCAATAAAGTTCATGAACCCAATTTTCGGCCAAAGCTGACTACGTGGCATACCACATGGCATCTGATGTGGCACCACGTATCACATTTTGTTGATGTGGCACCAAATGGTGCTGATGTGGCACCACCTGTCACAATCATATGACGTGGTGCCACATGGCGCTAACGTGGCGTTTGAATGTCTGACACATCAATATAATGAGACCTTCATTAAACGTGAGATACCGTAGTGGGATCTTCACTAAAAGTTGGGTACCAAGAGTGAAAATTTCTAAATTTTTATTTTATTTTGTTTGTGTAATTGGTTTTTGTTTTTTTTGGTGGTAAAATACTGAACTTCATAGTTTTTAAGTGAAAATTTATGTTCTTAATTTTTATCTCAATTTTTAATATCACTCGTGAGATTAATCAAATTTAAATAGACTTACAAAATATAAATTATAAATTAAAATAATTCATCGAAATATAAAAATATAAATTTTTATTTTAGAATTTATAAAATATTCAATTATAATTATAATTTTATTATAACTAACAAACTTAAATAAATATTTTATATTTATTATAAGTTTAAACATGACGTAGTTTAATATACTAATATTTTGATAGAAAATAAAAAATTTTATTTTAGAATTTATAAAATATTTAATTATAATTATAATTTTATTATAACCAACAGAC